>SMLS01074483.1:0-51061 GCA_004785975.1 Popillia japonica
TATTGTTGAAGCCCTCAACGTGTGGGTCTACGACAATATATATACTTTAAGATAACAGCTATCAGGCGCCTACAGTTTCATTTTAGCATAAAATGGACTTAACACCTTTTACGCCTGTACCCTTCATATAGTTTGACGGAGTTCACGCCTCATAGTTGAAGTTTGCAAGCGACTTTCCATATGAGGTTTCACTAAATCAAGCGCAAATTTTTTCAGGTAATCTCTTCTGTTTTTGACAATTTCTTTATTTGGTGCATTCTAACCTCTTGAAAGTACCAACGAGTTATATCCCACAATATTTAGCAAATTATAAACTAGTAGAATAAGTGTGGCACAGTTGGTCCAAACTATCCAATCCTCCCGTGGTGGAATTATAAAATTCTATCATTTCCGGTAATTTGGTGGTATTTGACTCATCACCTTTTTCATCCATTGTCGAAAGCATAATAACAGTTTTTTTTCTCGACACTATAGCAAAACATGGCGGTGTTTATCTGCCTCTACTTGAAGTCCAAGAATGATGGAGGAATTTCTGTTTTATTTTTCAGTGTACACTGAAATACTTGGTATTCAAACTTAATTAAAACTAAGCATCATTAATTTATACAAGGTTGAACGACTCATTGGAGCTATATTTTGATATTCTCTTATTTTCTTTAAGATTTTGTTTAATGTAGGAAGTTCTCCATCGTAAAAAAGCCATGTGTGATTATTCTTATCCTGTAGGTAGCAGCGCCTTTCATCGAACTCATTCTAATAGTAGTGAACTTAGTGCTCTAGCTTTATATTCACCAATAATATAGTAAATAACACTTGTCCTCGAAACACCTATTATACACCTATAGAGTATAATCCAAACAATAAATCAATACCTGCCTAAATGGATTGGAATCATCTGAACGATGCTCTTCCTTCAGAGCCATCAGTAATGAAGGAAAATTACCAAAAGACGTGCATACATTACTTATCACAGTTTCCTCAATAGACTAGCAATCAAAAGACAAGAAGGGAAAAAAGAACAATATATTATACCACATCTACACGTACCGGTCGACCCAATAGGCACAGCAGCATGACAAGATACAGCAGTCCCACACGAAATTATCTTAATCCATGAAAATGATATTCTTCGTACCGAATCCAAACAGGGACCATAAACAACACCACAATATTTAAACCTAGATAAAATAAGCGATTCACAGACAGTCTTGCGTAATTCCACTGTCAGAGACTCCCTCCTATCATACAACACAATTTTTCTCCATTCACTGTTAAATTAATGTTAGTAAATATCTTTTGACGCGCTTTGGCCGACCAACACGATGACTGCCGTTTTGCTTGCGTTGAAGGTAAGCCCGTGTGCCAAAGATGTGTCATAAACCATTTGGAGTTCATCAGTTATTTGCTGCAACGAACTCCGTTCGCGGCAAGAGAAACAATTTTTCGTTAGAAGATATTTTCATTTGTTTTGACTAAATTTTTATTTAATTTAAAATTGTTTTCTTGCGTTTGTAAATACGTGTAGATATATTTTTGAACTAACCTGTATGTGTCCAGTTTTGAGATGCTCTGTATATTTTAACCATGTTTTTGTTCATGATGTCATGCCACAAAAAGGTACTGGCCAGGATATATAAAGGCTGCATTTTGGTATTAAAATCCACTTTTTTCTAGCTCTCTTCCCTTCCCTATCTTTCTGCAGGAGCCGATTGAGTTGGCCAGCAGGTCCTGTCCATTGGGTGAGCCGAAGCCTTGTTGGCCCCAAGTGTTCTGTAGTATGTGACACTCACATGCACTTCGTTAACTTGCGCATGACTATTAACATAATTTATGTTTAACCGATTGATTTTTAACTATTTACAGGAATTTACCTGACTTGTACCTTACGTGTGCATCACTTGTGCCTTTTGCCTTGCTATTATTGTGTATACCTAGACATCATACCGGTTTATATATATATCTGTTGCTACAGCCTTCCGTGTGTTAAACCAACTGTTTTGTTGCTCATGTAATTTGTATATATTTCATTACATTGCTATCACCTGTGGACGAACAAGAATTTCTCTATTTTTCTTTTGCCCCAGTATTATTGTATAAACCGCTTGTTTTACTATTCATGAATTCTGTAGACATTTCATTTAATTTCTATCACCTGTATACGTAAAAGAGTTTATTTTATTTTTGACCTGTAAATAAATGCATATATGTAAATAGTTGAACCCTACCTGTTTTATTTCTTCATGCTACCCCGAGGTTAAAATTCGTTAATTTTGCAAACGGGCATAACCTGTATTTATTTAGATAATTAACCTTTACGTCTTATAATAACATCGTGGTGTCAAATGACAGGCTCGGCGCAGCACGCCATCTAGTGAGCCCTGTCGCAACCTGGTTAGAGTTGGACGCGATAAAAAGTGATTAGAGTTCTACACGCGTGTTTCATACTGTCACTGTTATTTGATGTTTTCCACTTAATTACCTATGTGTATTCCCGAAAGTACCGTTGCATTGCGCAACACTAGTATCAATCTGTTCAGGCTCAAACGAATGATAGAGCTGTGTATCGTCACCGTAGGTATGGTACTTACATACTTTTAGCTTTCTTAGCAAATATGAAGAGTAAATAGAATATATTAGCGACCCCAAAATACTCCCCTGGGCAACCCCAGCATTCAAATTTTTAAACTGTGAGAAGTCGTTATTAATGCGTATTTGCTGTTGCCGCCCAGTAAGGTAACTTCTGAAAAAAGAAATAGAGTTCGCATCTAGACCAACATAGTGTAAAATACTAAACAGTAATTCGTGGTTTATTACATCAAAGGCCTTAGAGTAATCAAGGCAGATAAGTATTGTTATTTTACTGTTGTCAGTAGCAGTAAATATAAATATTTATGAATATTTATGTATGTTAGTTAAAGTGTTTGAAATATCTGTGTTTTCCTTATTGTAGGATTACTATTTTCTTGTATATGTTCAGTATAAATTGCTTTCCCTGTACAAATGTCCACGCCCCAAAGTAGCACGTTTTCTTGGAGGCAATGTTGATAGTTCACTTGTATTAGGCTGTCGATCCATCTTTACAAGCAAATAGTCTAACAAGGAAACTGATTTTCTTGTTTAAACGTAGTAGAAACACAAAAATATAATAGAGAAATATTTAAGGAAATGTGTATTTACTCAATGAATCAATTACTAAACCAATCGTAAGCCTATATTTTGGTGAGCTATATTCACTTCACTCCGCTTATTGAAAAACAGAGTATAAGTGGAATATAGCAGCATGCATAAACTAATATTTAACTCTTAATAAATTATCTTAAACAAACCGACCAGCATGAGCCGCTGCTACCCGCGATCCCGTTTGATTTAGCAATTTTCTGCGTTGTTTAGCTTTTAATGTTGACGCGGCTTGTTTTATTTGATGATGCGCGCGAAAAGGCAAATTATTATGGAAATTTCAACGGGGACTATCATATATTGTACCACCGTATATTGTGGATAATGCGACAGTTATTTACAAAGTACACATTGACGTGAATTGATAACGCGTTAATTGTTAGGCGGATCGACAAGCGTTTAAGTTGTAACGTTAAAGTAGATGGCTCGGAATTACCTCGTCGTACCGTTAAGACTGTCCTTTTTACATAATTAATGTGAGAATTTGGAGAGAATTACCAACCCCGTACTTCTAGATTACTTAAAGGTCTGCATAGGAGACGATCGTAGACGAGGACGTTTCATTTTTAGATATAAATTTTTTAGTGATCAAAATTTATTCTCCGTTTTTTGAAAGTAACAAAAGTGCATAATATTTAGAAACAATTCTGTGATATCTGCTCGTTTGTTTCTAGATAGAATAGATGTCATTTAGTGACAAATTGGTTTGATATTATTAGAACTTTTTGGGGCAATTTGTATAGCTTAACCATCCATTGTCTATTGTACTTGCACGCGTCTTTAAAATTTCAACCACAGACTTGAAGATATTCTCAATAATCTCTCTATTGATTCATAAATGGCGGATAAAATAATTTTCTATTTGTTGTTAAAGTTCAAGGAAACTATTAATCACTCAACGTTTATGCGAGTGTTTTCCTCTACAGCAGCACACGATGTAATTTGATTTGTTACGCTTTTAAACCTCGATGCATTCTAATAGAACACATGGTCGACAGCGTAACTTTACGTATTTGACAAACAAAACTCAACAACGCTATGAAATATATAAAGCATAAAGAATAAAAGTTAAAACATTAGTGTTAGAGGCTGAAAAGAAAAATGGGATGAATTTGCAGACCAAATGGAGATTGACAAGTACTATTAATACAATAACTAAGATATTGGAGAAAATAGAAAGAGAAGTAAGGCAAAAAATAGAACCAACTCTTTCGGAAATGCAAAGCGGATTCCTCAAAGGAAGATGCACCCAAGATCATGTATTCACTACCAAGGAAAGTAGCAGCCGCGCATTAGTTAAAAAATAAACAGCATAGAGAAAGCTTTCGACAGCGTTCCACGAGCAAAAATCTGAGAATGTCTAGAAAAGGGAAACGTCAGCAACAAATTGATAAGAATATGTCAATGTCTACACTAGAGAACAAATAATTGCATAGATAATAATATATTGAATAATATATGAAATATAAATGAAAATATCTTCTAACGAAAAATTGTGCTCTTGCCGCGAACGGAGTTCGTTACAAATATTACTGAATATCATCAGCATATATAAAATTACAAGTAAGTCGTGAGAGTGAACATAGCTGCAACGTATAAATCGAGAATAATAATGAACCCTGTGGGACACCTGAACTCAAATATACTAGTTTCGATTGAAAACCACCAAACGCTACACGTTGGGATCTAAGGCTGAGATAATTTTTTAAAAAGTTTTGTGCCGTGAGGTCCAGACCAGCATAATTGAGAATAGACAGCATATCGTGATTTATTGTGTCAAAGGCTTGGGAAAAATCCAAAAGTATCCAGATCAAAAGTTTGTTGTCATCAATTTATTCCATTATCACATCAGTGATGTGAGCTAAAGGTGTAGAACAACTATAATCAGGCCGAAAACCAGATTGCATAACAGGAAGAAAGTTACATTCATTTACATTTCTTAATTGGATGTCAACTACTTTCTCCAAGACCTTGGACAGAGTGAGTAGAATACTGCTAGGTCTAAGGTAATACTGATAGGTCTAAGGTGATTCAGATGAAGTTTGAACTTACACAGCAACGTGGACCCAATCATATCTACCTTAATCGCTCTCCTATCTTCAATAACTATCATATTGAGATGTCTGATACTCCTCTTCAAAAACTTATTCCTCTGATATAAGTCTTCTGCTTCAAGTCAGTATAAGTTCAAATTCTTAAGTGAAATTGAGGAAAAGTAAAAAGCCAGAAATAAACTTAAGCCCAGTTTAACAAAATACAATAAGCGCTAGCCTGGAATAGAATTATGAAATCTTTTGGCTTTGCTTGTTTTATTTTTCTCATTTTCCTGAGAAATATTTGGCACATAATAGAAAGTGAAAATAAAAACATAATTTCTGAAGACCAACGAACCGCACAGTCTGCACAGTCTGTAAATATCTTATCTTATATTCAGCATTTTTGCTGCTATCGTACCACATTCTAAAAGCAAGCTTAAAGCCTTTACTGCTTTCTATATGACAGCGTGGAGAAATTTCAATGATTATGAAGTTAAGTCTTGAATTTGCTTTGACGGGTCTGGGCTATGTATGTATATTTGGTTACTGCTGAATCAACTTTGCTGATGATGTTGGTGATGTATTGTTTTCCAAACTTCGTTTGCTAGAACCTATTTCAATAAAGAATATTTCATTTAAAAACATGTACGCTGAACTATTTACTACAAGCGGTGGTTTAAGACAAGACGGAATCTTGAATCCTGTGCTATCCGTCACTTTTATAGACAAAATAATTATGATAACTGAAAAAAGAACGACACCTTTATGATTGAAAATGGGATGAAAATAAATATAGCGAAAACCAAGGTCCTATGTGCTATCAGATAGAGAACAGAGTAAAGTTAGAGCTGTAGAAATGAAAAAATAAAAATAACTTGATGGTCTCCAGCATTCAACATACCTAACGTTTGTTAGCAAATTCTAACAAGTTCTGTCAGATGATGAGGTACAAACTGTGACGTGAAAAAAGTGTTCCAATTTTCAGTCATAGTTTAACAATTGTTATTTGAGATCATTAAGTAGCACACCTTTAGCTTACATGCTTATATGCGCATTGAGTTCTTCAGCAATAGCTGTGATGTCGTAGGAAAGTGTAAAGAAGCAAAAGAGCAACCTGCTAATTCACCATCTCTAAGTAGGCATAAGAATAGAATTTCATGCAAATTTTGTTGTTATTTGGGCACAGATTTTCGCACGTACTAATAGGGGAAAGTATCCTAAATTGTACCACATCAGTATTTCATAAATCTCTTATATCAGACGCCATTTAACTTATATATGTATGTTGTAGTTTAATTAGGCTGTACGTTGGTTACTAAGTATCTACTGTATGAGAGCACTGGTAGTGAAAAGTGAAATTGTTTTTTAACTTTAAAACTGATCCAAGTTTTGCATGTGCTTTCTTAAGCTTTAAATCGAAATCCATGCCATGAAAACAACCGCTATTTAAGTTTGTCAAAATTAGAAGTTTCTGGGTATATTCTGTGCTATTTTCATTCGAGTTAACCTAATATCTATGATCACCTTTTGTAAATATAAGGATTCCCTAATTTGTACTAATAAAAAGTTGCCTATTTTGTACGGGTACAATACAAGTAACTCTCCGTAATTTCTTTTACAGAATGAGTCGAAAATATGTGAAATATGGCAATGGTGATGAGATTGAGCAGCTGCTTGAGGACAAAATTTTTTAAACTAGAAGAATTTTTTTGCAGTCTTACAACTAAAGATATTCGCAAAGCCACATTTGAGTTTACAGAACAAAATGCAACCATAACCAATTTTATGGCCGAACAGAAATGGTTCTAGCAATTCATGAAAAGACGGCCAAATATCTTATTGCGCTAACTAGAAGGTATATTCTTGCCAAAAAGTAAAGGATTTAGTAGAATAAATGTAAGTCATAAATGAGAGAATTATGACGATAGAGTTGACCATAGGTTCAAAAGGGCTTACAGTTATTATAGTCTACGGCCCGGACGAAAGTGAGAAGGCGGAAATTAAAGAGGAATTTTGGTACCTACTTAACATAGAAGTAGAAAACGCAAAAGGAGAAATAATGGTAATTGGTGACTTCAATAGCAGAGTTGGCAAAGGAAACAAGATATCACAAGAGGTAGTAGGCCAACATGGTGAAATGGTAAGAAATAGCAATGGAAATAGACTCATCCAGTTCTGCATAGAGAATCAATTAATTGTCACCAATACATTCTACGAGCATAAGGACATCCATAAATATACCAGAGAGGTAAAGAGTAGGAAGGAGAGATCTATAATAGACTACATTTTGGTGGAGAAACAGCACAGAAATAGAGTGAAAGATGTTAGAGTAAAAAGAGGAGCCGAGTTATACAGTGACCATTATCTGGTAGTAGTAAAAATTTTGGGCGAACAAAAAAGCAAAGGTACCTTAGAACCACAGGAGAAAGTTACGAACTGCAAATACGAGACAATACGAGCATATAAACTGAATGATGCAGAAGTAGTGAGACAATATCAACAACAAATTAGCACAGAGTATTGGAAAATAAAGGAGCATATCAAAGAGCGGGACCCAGAGCAAGTATGGATGGCGGTGAAGGGAATAATATTAGAAGCAGCTAGGAGAGCATGCGGCACAAGCAAAGTACGCAAGAACCAGAAGCAAACAGCGTGGTGGACACCGCAAATTAAGGAAGAAGTCAAGATTAAAAAGAAATTATGGAAAGAATCATTAACTAAGAAAACCAGAGAAGCATACTACAATTATAAAAAACAGAGGAAGAAGGTAAAAGACCTAGTTAAGCAAGAAAAACAAAAAACTTGGGAAGAGTTCGGAAAACGAATGGAAGAAAACAGTAAAGGAAACCAAAAGTTATTCTATAAGACGTTGAAGACATTGAGAAAGGAAAAACAAAGGACAACCGTTGATATTAAAGACAGGAATGGACAAGTAATAAGAGAAGAAGTAAAAATCAAGGAAAGATGGGTAGAATATTTCAGAGAATTGTTAGGCGTGGAAGGACAGATTAATAGATTAGCAGATAGTGACATCAGGGAGAGTACGCAGAAAGAGAGTAGAAGAGATGGAGAAAACGAAGAAATAAGGGCAGAAGAGGTAATTAAAGACATACAACGACTAAAAATTGGGAAGGCGGCCGGAATAGATAAAATTAAACCGGAAATGATCAAATTCATAGGAGAAGACGGCATTGAAATGTTGCGGTATCTCTTCAATAAGATATGGAAAGAAACTAAAATACCACAGGAATGGGAGGTAGGAATTATAGTACCCATATTTAAGAAGGCGGACACAAAAGAATGTAAAAATTACCGAGGGATAACTTTACTTAGTGTGGTAGCTAAGGTTTACGAACGCATCCTAGAGGAGAAACTCAGAAACAAAATCGAACAACAACTAGCTGAATCACAAAGTGGTTTCCGTAGAGGATATGGCATACAGGACCATATATTTACAATAAAACAAGTGTCAGAGAAAATACTCGAACAAAATTTAGAAGCACATATAGCCTTCATAGATCTGGAAAAGGCTTTTGACAGAATACCCAGGCATGAAGTGTGGAGAGCATTAGAGGAAAGGCAGGTGGATACACATTTAGTAAATGCTATTAAGAGCATGTATAAGCAATGCAGAAATAAGATAAGAAGGGGAACTATGGAAACAGAAGAATTTAAAACCGAACAGGGTCTCAGGCAGGGGAGTATTTTGAGCCCCACGCTTTTTCTGATGATAATGGATGAAGTCATCAAGGAAGCCACACTGACAACAAAGAAATTGGAAATCGGCTACAAAAATTTAGGAAAGGTTGGAATAACGGAGTGTGTGTTCGCCGACGACCTGGCAGTGTTCGCTAAGAGTGAGAAAGACCTGCAATACAACATAAATATATGGAATGATGCCTTAAGGAAAAGGAATATGAAGGTCAACGCAAAGAAGACAAAGGTAATGGTAATATCCAGAGAAAAGCGTAATATAAACATCCAAATAGACGGCGACAAAATAGAGCAGGTGGAAGATTTTAAATATTTGGGCAATGTATTCGAAGTAAATGGACGACAAGATATAGAAATAAATGAAAGAATAAAAGCAGCAAAGCGCGTATACGGCAGTTTAGGAAGAAGCTTTATAGGGAAAAGAGAAGTATCTAAGCAAACCAAAATAAAAGTATTTAAATCTATTTACCGACCAGTTCTTACCTTCGGGTCAGAAACATGGGTACTTACTAAGAAACAAAAAAGCAGAATCCAGGCCACCGAAATGAAATATCTGAGACGAATAAAGGGTATAAACAGAACTGATAGAGTCAGGAACCAAGACGTAAGAGAAGAACTGGGAATCGAATCAGTACTGACGGTAATCGAACGAAACCAACTGAGATGGTATGGTCACCTAAATAGGGTGGGAGACAACAGGCAGGTGAAGTCGGTATGGGAGGCAAGAACCATACCAAGGAGGAAAAGAGGACGGCCCGGTGAAACATGGAAACAAGTAATAGAAAAAGTACTAGCAAAGAAGGGATACACGATACAAACAGCTAAAATGATCACACAGAATAAAAAAGAATGGCAGGCACTAGTATACAAGGAAGCGCATAATACAGAATAGTGGACAAGATGCACAAAGTGTACGTGTTTAAGTGGACGAAAGTGAAATACACAGACAAAAATGGTGAAATGTATTAGTCAATATCCTTACACCTAATGGTATAACAAGGATCTTTTCGATAATATATATATATAAATGTAAGTCAGTTTTTCAATCTCCTAGAACAACTAGTTGATTAAAATCATTTGGAACATTTTAGAGAATGGTTTCTCTACCGTGCAAAAGAAATGTCAAAAGATTCTCGTAAAAAAATACCAACTAGAAGCTATAGCCAATGGAGAAAGAGGTCCCAACACCACTCTGGTGGTTTGTACCAATGCTGCTGGTAACTACGAAGTTCCAATGATTATTTTTAAAAAGAAAAGAATGATGGCAGAGCTTGGAGTGGGGGCTCCTCCAAGTTGTCTAGTTGTATCATATAACTGCAGAAGTTTATTGATGTATTTAAGCCATCAATTGATAATAAAGTGCTTTTGATCCTTGATGGACACATAACATTTTGGCTGGGAAACCACAAGGTTCAATTTAGAAAACTTAACTTATAAAGGTTTTAAGAAATCACATTTGGGTAGGAAAAATTAGCAAGAATAAGAGATCAATTTCTTATATTGCACAAATAAATCTACTTATTTTGGTAAGCATTTTTTGACGAAGTGGTACAATATAGGCGACTTTACCCTAGTTACCGGAATATGAAAGATATTTTTCTTGGGATTAACCTAAAATATCCAACCCTTATTTGAACTTGTACAGGCAGATGTCTCACTCTGCTCAGTACTTCAATTGTTGCTGTTGCCTTCATTTTGGTGCATGATTGTTTGGCCAACATATAGTCCCGATCTTAATTCGATAAAGCATCTTTAAGATGAACACCGGACACGTCATAGACTATATCCTGCAATGCAATTTGAACATCTTAGTTGACAGGAACAGCTACATCTTTTAATATTATTTGATTCGCATTAAATTAATTTATTCTACCGAAAAAGTTAATTTTTCTTAAACATAATTAGAGAATCTAAAGGTAAAATAAAGTCATAAAATGTCCATAAATAAATGAATTTGCATGATTGTAATTATGGTTTCATGAAAACCTGGAAAGCGTAGGCATGAACAACCAGGTAACCTACATATGAAAGGATCCAATTAATGATCGTCGAACTTAAAAATATAGCGTACTCCATCTCCTCTCTAATATAGACGGTACAAAAACCATCAATAATTTAATGCACACTATAAAAGTAAGAGGGCGGAGTAGTGGGGGGAAAACGCAAAATCAATTTGTTATACGCGGCAATGCTCGCCCCATTCCATTAATAATTTAGCGACGAATCGATACGAAATTACAAAATAATCCACCTGGAAACGGCAGGTCATCTAATTGGATTTTACCACGACCTCCCTGCATCGCGTCAGAAAACGAATAAAAAGGAGAGATCGGGGGGAGTCTAGGTGGTGTACCGGAGGTAAGCGAACGGGCGAGTAAGCGCCGGCTAACATAAAAAGGCCGATAGCCCCCATAAAATCGAAACCCGTAGTAAACTCATACCGCTTGTGTGTGTAGGTGTACCACATATTCGAGTGCAACAAATGCAGAATAACAAGGGGGTGAAGCACCGTTGGTGTCGGTCTACACTACCAATCCGAGGGAACGAAAATTAGTTTTTGGGGTGAAACATAAAGATGATATTTTCTTGAAAAGTTTCGGAAATATTTTTACACAATTAAGTGCTGTTGTTCAGGAAATTATTTCGGAAGTTAGATGAGAGAACATTTTTAGGAATCATCAAAAATTATTTTAAAAGCATGATGAAATATTCTCGTTGAGAGCAAACAATGGAATACAAACAAAGAAAATTTTACGGGGAAAAACAATCAATCTAGCCTGTTAAAACAAGCGCTCACAATATATGAAATATCCCGTAATAACTGCTGAAGAGTATGCACAGAACAAGCAGAACAATACTTATTTGTAAACATATGTCAGTGTAAAGGCGAATATAGCAGTACAATACAGGAGCAGATGCTAAATTAAATTAAGAAGGTTGGGTATTATATATTGTATAGTAGGAGTTATCTCTAAAATTTTAATAAGTCAATCAGATATATTTAAAATTGTTAGCAAACAAAGCAAATTGTTTTCAACATTGTACATAGGTACATATGTATATCGTTATAATCTTGAAAGAATATACAACGTAACGGAATAGAGAAATTACTGGAAACTCGAGAGGCACTTAAACAAATTGGTAAAGATGCATTGGAGATCAAAGAGCTGTGTGATGAACAACTTGTAGTTTAAACTTGATTGGTGTTATTACTGCTAAAAGCTAAAGCTTGAACAGGATACTAATGTTATGAAGAAAATTCATGTATGGAGACAGCGATTTTTGACGTATAGCTTATTTAATCTCTCAATTTTCATTACCTCTATACAGAATGGCCCGTCGAGAACTGAAGTGATCTATTGTGCAGAACTCATTCGATTAAAATATTTTCAGGAAGATTGAATACCGGTGGTATACCGAAATTAAAAGGTTATATTGGCTTTTACTGTCAGGTGATGTATGCTTAATTGCAATGGCATCTGAAACTGTATTGCTTGTCTGTTTTTACGTTGCCAATTCAGTGAAAACATAAGAATTTTTTTAAATACTAATAGTCTGAGATATAATTGACAAAATACTATTAGAAACATCAAACCATAGAAGTCGTTATACTGTAGACATCTGTAAAACGAAAAGTATTACCAATTTTTGACAATTTTGGCAACGGTGATACTTTGACTTTGCTTCTAACAAGGAATCGATCGTTACAACTCTCCGAGAAAAATGTCTGTGTTAACGTCTTAGGGCAGTTCTGAAAATTTGTAGAGCGTACTGTTGCTACTTGGTGGGTTAAAATAAAATGTTTGCACTCATGAACCATTTCCGGTTATACCGGAAATCATAACCAACTTTGATATTTCAAATCGAATGTCATATTTTTTATTGCTTTTTTAAATTCCTTATGAGGTGTTATAACATTTTGTATAAAGGTTCTTTATGTCAAAAATTAACCGTTTTTGAATTATTTTGATTTCTGTGAAATTTTTTGCTTTTTTCAATGGACTTTTTGAAATCATATATGTAGGCCGTCAATGATCCGAATTGCTTCATATTTCTGCTAGAGGCGGCGATAGGTAGGAGAGACTGTTTAATTCTAGACAGTTAATAAATCTCTTACAGGGTGTTCCGAATTTAATGATTATTTAAGTAATTTTCAAATAAGAAAAAATCGATTTTTTTTAATGGAACAGCCTGTATGTGAATACACCGCACTAAGTAGATAAATATTTTGCATCGAACAGCTGTAGGTGTCCCTAGAGCATAATTCTTCTTCGTAACTCTATTGTAGTGGCTTTTCTTACATTGTCAGCGTTCATGTTTCGAAAACTGCCCGTACTCTGTTTATAAAGTCTTCTCTATTTTGCACAGGAGACGCGTAAACTTCATTTTTTATTTGACCCCATAAATAAGAATGAAGGGGAGTCAAATCGGCTAGCATTGAAGTACATTTCGGCCGATCCACCTATCCTCAAAGATATGGATTACTTCCCGATATACTTCTTGCGAAGAATGAGCGGGCGCTCATTCCATTTGAACATATTGAACATTACCGTATCAGATTCCGTGGTAGGCTATTC
The DNA here is from genome assembly GCA_004785975.1 of Popillia japonica. Classification (NCBI taxonomy): domain Eukaryota; kingdom Metazoa; phylum Arthropoda; class Insecta; order Coleoptera; family Scarabaeidae; genus Popillia; species Popillia japonica. The sequence continues at coordinate 13,505 of SMLS01074483.1, forward strand.
AAAAAATGGCACTAGTACTTCCCTTACCAGTTGTAGATACCTGACGCTTGTTAAATTTTCGTTATATATTTTGTATGCAACACGGTTATGTACAATCATTGCGAAAACATTGAAGCTAAAAGTGTCTTGAAAATTTGCTTCTCTAACAGCATGTGGATTTTGTTGCGCCTAATGGTGACAATTTCTTCTATTAAACTTATTTCTATACGTGCTTACTATAAAGGGAGCTAAGACTCTTGTATATTGTTAATTCTAAAGTACATTGCAATCTAAGTATTCCTGTACACTATAGAAGCAATGCATCATTAGCATATTTTTGACGGATTTTTTAAAAAGTTTTTCAGTTGTCACATTCTTATACATTGAGGCAATTTATTGAATAATTTTAGACCAATTACTAAAGGATTGCGTTCAGTTATTGCTAGATTTCGTGTAGGCGTTAATAGTTCGTGTCTGCCTCGAGTGTAGTATGAATGAAAATTATTGTTTCTGGGCAGTAGATGTATATTCTGATAGATTATAATTAAAGTCTCAGCAATATATAGACACGGTAATGGTAGTATATTTAACCTTTTAAACCAAGCTCTACAGGATTCCGGTGTTCGTAAACCTATTATGTTGCGTACTGCTAGTTTTTGCATCTTAAATACTCGTTGCATATTTGGCGAAGTGCCCCAAAAAATTAGTCCGTATCTAATTCTTGATTCGAAAGTTGAAAAATAGTAGCACAACAGGACTTCCTTTTGGACCAGGTGTCGGAGTCTAAACAGGGCATAACAAGTACTATGCCTTCAAAAAAGGCCGTAACATACGTCACCTATTGCAATATTGGTTGCATACATTTGGATTGGCAATCCTGCATAATAAGTAACAGTATCCAAATTTTGTTATGACAGTTTTGTGTATTGTGTTAATTAGATTTGGTTTATATTATTTTTGTATTTATTTCCCGTTTAAAAAGTCTGTTCGTCAGTTCTTTTAAGAGCTATTGAATATATATTCGCTTTTGTAAAGGTTAGTTATCTATTAATAGCATTAAATATATGTATAAATAAAATGATTTAATTGTAGGTTATAACCTCCAAAATGGCATTTACTGCTGAACACGATGCATTCATTTTAATGGCCCATTATAGAAGTGCAACACAAGATGCCGAAGGCAATTGGAGATATTCATTTCCAAGTTGTGTAGATCAATTTACGCAAGGCATCCCAGACTTTAACTTTGATTATGACTCTTTTCGACATCGCAGACACATTGCTTTGAGGCTAAACATTGTATTTGTAGAGGAAAATCGACTGGCAGGCCCACCAAATTAACTGATGATGTAGACTGTAGAGGACATTCGACATCGAATAGAACATAGCCCTAATAAATCAGTTGAAAAACTGTCCCAACAAACAGGTATTCAATTAATTTAATTTAAAACGTAGAGTGAATATTTGTTTGCAGCAAAATGATCATCACTTCCAACATTTATTATAAAAGGGTCAACAAAAATGCATGTTTTAATTGTCTTTATTGTGAAAAAGGTTTTGTGCGTTAGCTACTCCAGAGGCAAAATTGACAATATTTTCATTATAAATTGTAAATAAAATTTATGCTATTAAAGTGCTAATAAATACTACTGTTTTATTTAAATAAACATACAACTAAGATTTATTTTTATTCTTCCCAAAAATGACTTACGTTTCAATTAAAGTGAATTTTAAAATAATTTCTGTCAAAGTATTTTCAATTAGGGATATTGTTTGCAGTTGTACCAATTTGTCATGCTGGTTGCATATGTGTCATGTTACAACAATTAATGAAGGCCCGTTACTTGCCAGCCTCTGACATAGCTCATCAATATGGTTGTACCATGTCAAACCACTATCAACATGGAGTCCTAAGAATTTCGTAGACATTACTTGCTGTATTGACTTGTTTGACACTTTGAGTAATAAAGACGTATCTATTGTCCAAGGTTGCGCACAAAAGTTAACAAAAACTGTCTTGTCTTTATTTAAGACTAATCGATTTTGGTGGAACCAATTGGAAAACTTGTTTAGCATGCATTGGGCGACTCTTTGTACCTCTAAAATGTCATGATCTGCGCAAAGGTAAGTATTATCATCCGCATACATCGCCATTGTTCCATTTGTTATTGTAGCGGGAAAATCATTTACGAACAGTAGAAACATGAGTGGACCCAGTACAGAGCCCTGGGCCACACCGCAGTTGACAGAGTATTTTCTTGATTTAACACCGTTCACTTCCGCAACAAGTTGCCTTTCAGAAAGGTAAGAGTTTATCCACTTGTATATATTACCACGCAATCCGTAAGATTCCATTTTTTTCAGTAAAAGCATGTGATCCACTAAGTCAAAAGCCTTGCTCAAGTCCATGAATATACCCACACATCTATTGTGCTTATCTAATTGCCAGTATAATAATCCAGTCACGGCTAAATTTCGAGTCATTTGTCCGGATAATTTCAAATAGAAAATTGAAATCTTCTTGTATTTTCATTAAAATGAACTCACAAAACTGGATTCTTCTATATTGATTCCTGGACGAAAAGCCTGAACCGATTGAAAACAATAAGGATGCATGTTTTTGTTCTTTGAAATCCTATGTATCGTTATACATGATATCCCTAAATCTGCAGACGCTGTCGGTACAGAACAGGTTGAATTCACATGAAAATATCCCAAAACAACAATTTCACTTCTTCACTTGAATACCAAAGCAAATAAAATTTGATTCTATTCGTTTGAATTTAGCTTTATTCATTGGTGGTAAATGTGGGTATCTTTGAAATAAAAAGTGTTATAATTGACCTAGAAGTGGAAAGAAAGTACCAGCAACATCAGATAGGTATCTTTCAGTAGAAAACTCGACATGTCCTTATTCCAAATATCTCTATTAGAATAATAATATTTAATTCTTCTTGCATATTTATGAATAATTTAAAATCACCTCACACGAAATAAACTTTATGACAATTTTGACACATCAGATTTACTTTTCACGGCTTGCTACCACGATTTTTCTTGGTAATGCTCAATTTAGAGAATAATCATTAACAACTCTAAAACTATGACAGATAGATATAGGGACACCTACAGCTGTTCGATGCAAAATATTTATCTACTTAGTATGCTGTATTCACATACAGGCTGTTCCATTAAAAAAATCCTCATTTGATAATTATTTAAATAAGCTTTAAATTCGATACATCCTGTAAGAGATTTATTAACTGTCTCGGCATTAAACAGTCTCTCCTACCTTTCGCCACCTCCAGCAGAAATATGAAGTAATTCGGATCATTCACGGCTTAGATATGTGACTTTAAAGGTACTTTGAAAAAGCAAAAACTTTCACAAAAATCAAAATAATTCAAAAACGGTTGATTTTTGACATAAAGAACCTTAATATAAAATGTTATAACACTTCATAAGGAATCTAAAAGAGCAATTAAAAATATGACATTCGATTTGAAATATCAAAGTTACTCTACCTTCTTCTGTCCACACACGACATACACGGATTACCGTCATTGCAGTACAATTAAGACGACGGCCAATTTTGCAATAAGACAAACCAATATCTCGATAGGCAACAAGTCTACCACTGTCAAAATCACTAATTGTGATAATTTTGACGTCTTCGAACTCTAGGCATTTTGTTATAACAGTTGTAGGTGGACACGCAATAACTAAACTTTTCCATATCAGTCAGCTCTCATGAATATGAACCTCTTCCCAGAGAAGTAAGAGAAATCTGTTTTTTCGAAAAAAGTATCAATGATGAAAAGTTGACATTCTTTTCAACTGTCACTGAGTATAATTTTCTGCTTATACATATATGGCGTTGAGTACATGTGGTAAATATTTAAATTGTTGGAGCCAGGCCCGATTACATGAGCATTCCTCTATAAACGAAGGCGGTGTGTAGATGCCTTTAAAGTAATTACTGCTTCTAAAATTTGCATTTACTTCATTTTAAAAAGCGTTTTTCACAAAGTGGAAATTGCATTCAAAACGAAAAATATAATTTTCATGAAAAAACCATTACCAAACATACGTGATACGCTTCACTCGTCAAAGACTTATTATTATGGCAAGGTTGCTGAAGTGGAGTCGCCGTGTAGTGAGCGGTTCACTACCGGAGCACTCCTAATCTCCGCTCTTATACTTTCATCTAAGTGTATCGACGTCACCGGCGAAATGCACAAGTGCACCTACGTTCTAGAAACGGACTCGCTACGGTACAGCGTGCATAACAGGAAATCTCGTCAAACATTAATATTTGCAGGATATTTACTTCGTGAAAAAGTAATATAACCGGAGATGAAAGTAAATGTACCTTGTATCTAAGCAATTCTTTAATACATCGAGTAGACTGGTATGTTTTGAATTTCCAATACATATTTTCCGTGTTTTTAATATACAGCGTATTCTTTTGAAAACTTCCCATCGTAAATTTCTGGGAATCTATAAAATATTATACCCTCGTACATACTTCATTACGCCAGATTTGTGCGACAACTGGAATTTCTTTGGGTGCCGTTCATAAAGTTACAAAACTTCATAAATTCCATCCTTATAAAATGAATATATGTCAAGAAGTAGGTGAAGACGATTTTAACAGAAAAATAGAGTTTTGTGAACAGATTATGTACAACCATGAAGGGGTGAATGTCTGCAGATATTGAAGTAACGCAAACCGTCACCTGCCTGTAGAAGGACATACTCATACTCTGAAAAAATTAATTAATGAGCAGCGATCTTTGTAGACCAAGTAATGGAGCCATTGTTTTTTAATGAAAATCTAAATGGCAAAGCATATCTGGATATGCTAAAAAATACTATTCATCCATTGATACTAACTCTTTCGAAAATTGAATTACATTTTCAACACGATGGAGCTCCTCCTTACTATGTTTGTCCAGGACGGTAGTGGTTAGAAAATGTATTTTCTAAAAAATTGATAGAACGAAGAGGACCTATAGAATGGCCAGCGAGATCGCCAGATTTGAGGCCATTTGACGATTTTTTGTATGGGGTTACTTAAAGTCTGTTGTAGTTACCCCTCGACATGAAAATTTGGAAGAACTTCGTCACAGGATTACTGCAACCTGTCTTGGAATTCACAGAGGAGTTTTTAAAAACGTACACCGCAGTTTCGAACAACGGCTATATCATTGTTTAGCCAACAACGAGCAACATTTCCAACACTCTGTATTAATTAAATAGCAGAAATTTCTCCCCGTCTTTCCCATTATAACACAGTTGGAATTGTGTGAAGTTGCATACTATCTCCTACTGACATCAACTTGTCTGTTTAGTGTAATTGCTTTTGTATCGCACGGATAACGCCTACGGTTATTCCAAAATTTGCTTAATTTCTAATTCTGCTTTTGTTTTTGGAATTCTTCGGTTATTTCAGTTATGTTTTCCTTATTGCTGCTGTGTAGCCATTTCATTCTTTAAATTCACCGTTTTGTGTGTTTGCACTACGTCATTTCCGTCTTTCCTGTATGAGTTCTTTCCGTTCCCTGCGTTCTCCAGTTTGTTTCATTCTGCTATTAGCCTTCGAAGGAAAACGTGGTCTTCTTATCTTTATCTTCTCTCGCAGTTCTGTGCTTCAGATGCGCAATGTTCTAGTTTTTGATGGTAATTTTACCGAAGTATCGTATTCAAAGATAATTTAGCAGCTTCTTTTGTGTGGAAAACTCCGTACATCGAAGTTTTTTGCTCTCTCTTGGAAATATTGTCTACATCCTGATGTCCCCGTAATGCTACCGCTGAATTCATCGTTCTAGAATAAAAACCTCCAAGGTCGATCAGAAGACCACATTAACACGTGGTTACCAAGGACACCTCAGGTTTTCAAATAATTAATAACCCACTTAACAGTTACTTCTTTTCAATTTGAGTTTTAATGAATTTATTTCTAAAATTTAACTTAATATTTATAAACTAAAAGGAAGGAGCACGTATTGTGTAACCTCCTTCTTAATTATGGATTTATATGTCCCGTAGTTTGGATAAAACTGTTTTTCTGGTGCCCTCTGCCGAGACGAAAATTTATTTGAGTAAATTTCGAGTAATTTCGTAACCCATTTTGTGCGATTTGAGTGCGCTTATGGTACTTCCAGCTTGGGTCGGAAGCCTTTCAAGGTAACTCATCATTTGAGCTCTCGCTTTTTAGAGTATAGTTCTTTTCCAAAATAACGCATTTCTAGCTATACAGAGTGTTTCACCGGTAACGGGACGGTCTTCTGTGTCTTACGGTAAAATTTTTATAAAAACTTTTAAAGCAATATTGCGCAGATCAAGAGTGGCTACAATCTAAAAATATTTTTTAGTATTCAGGCTGATTCATTTTTGATCCTCACCATTGCGATCTGCCTTATTATTGAAGATAAATGGAAGGTTTAAATTCGGCAAAATTGCTAGATTTTGTGGTAATTATGATCCCGAAAAGAAAGTAGACTTGGAACAAATGACGTTCGAGATTTTTGAAAAAAACGGAAAAATCACATTTTCTTATTTTGCTTGTAGCACTTTAATTTGGTTTTGCAGAGAAAAACTAAAGGCACCTTCTCAAGGCCACCTTTGTTCTTCTATCTAACGGTGTACTTAAAATTTTTATACGACGTTTCGTTTTTTCTGGATCATCATCAACTTTGTTATTTCTTATGGGCGCCATATTGGATTTCGACACAGCTACAAAGATTTTCTTTTTCTGATTTCAACCATGTGTCATATGTTCAAAAAAAAATTATATTGCGTGTTAATTGACGAAGAATTTGATTTGAGATTAAATTAGGTAGGTATAGCTATGAAATTTCGAATTGTCAATCACTTAAAATTGAGTATTGTGAAAATGAAAATCAATATGAAAATCAACCAATGAAATACAATAAGGCAAACATGAAATTTTCAACACACACATCAAAGTTATGTTTTTTTCTTACAGAACACCATATATTTAGTAGAATTTTGCAATAATAACACCAATTTTGGTAAAGGTTCCCTGTATGTAACTATCACAGGTTTTAAGATATTTTGATTGTTTGTCAAATGCAATATTTTTGGAAAGGTTGTTTAATTTCGACATGCATTGATTTAAAAGAATCGTATTGTAATCTGGAAATAGTAGGATAATTACCTAATCGATTACTGTACTTAGTACTCTTGAACGGTTTACAGGGTGTTCAGAATATGACGTTCTTTTATAAGTACCTGCAAATCCCATTAACTTGATTATTTTAAATGGAACATCCTGTATTTTATTTATTTTTCACAATGTCATTTTAGTTATCTTTGCATAGAATTGCTACTAAATATATGGTGTTCCATAAGAAAAAACATAACTTTGATATGTCACACTTTTTTTGGACATCCTATATACTAAAAAATAATTTTAGATTGTAGCCACTATTGGAATATATTTTATACTACTACATATGTTTCTCATATGCGAATGAGACCTGGTTTGGTCATGTGAGCGACGATTGACCAATCAGAGACAAATATATATTTTCCTTGTTTTTAGTGTACCAATTTAAGCCCAATTTCTTTACCGATTACGTAACTTTTAGTTCAGGGAGTTCGTGCCTTAAGCACCGCCTCCCCTCTTCTAAATTTAACAAGTTTTGCACATTCTTTTTTTTTATTCCTTTAAATTTCAATAAACTGTTTTGAAGTTTGAATCTGGCATGTTTTGGCTGTGACAACTACCCCAATTTTTTCTATGGAAAATAGTGGCGCTACAGGATCCTTACCAACTCTCTCACCCACGACCGTCTCCACCGAGTTGGCGGCGCTCTAAGTACCTACAGCTCATACCAACAGGTAGGTTCATTCCCCTCCTTTAGCATTGGTTGCAAACATTTTATTTAGTATCATTTTTTATTTTATTTATTTCTCCCTCCCGTCTGTAGCAGCCTTACACCTAAAGATATTCGCAAAGCCGCCTTTGACTTTACAGAACAAAATGCAACCAAAAACAGTTTTAATAAAAACTCTCGTATGGCTGAAAATATCTCCTTCCACCAACCAGAAGGTATATCCTTGGCAAAAAGTATTTAGTAGAAAAAATGTAAGTTAGCTTTTCAACCTACTAGAACAACTAGTTTATTAAAATCATTTGGGTCGTTTTGGAGAGTGGTTTCTCTACCGTGCAAAAGAAATGACAAAAGATCCTCGCAAAAAAAAACCCAATTAGGACCTATAGCCAGTGGAGAAAGAGGTGCCAACACCACTATGGTGATTTATACTAATGCTGCTGGTAACTACGTAGTTCCAATGATTATTTTTAAAAGGAAATGAATGATTGGAGATCTTGGAATGAGTGCTCCTCCAAGTTGTCTAGTTAAATCATCTAACGTCGGCTACACCAATTCACATTTATTTGTGGTGTGGCTGCAGAAGTTTACTGATGTATTGATAATAAAGTGCTTTTGATCCTTGGAGGACACACAACATTTTGGTTGGTACAAATTGGGAAACCACGATTACCAAGAATAAGGGATCAGGTTCTTAAATTGTACAAATAAATCCACTCATTTTGGCACAGCATTTTTTTACATTTTGGCTGGGAAAGTACAAGGTTCAATTTAGGAAACTTAAATTGAACCACTTGCAGTGATTTAAAAAAATATATTTCATATTTAAACAAAATATAAAGGTTTTAAGAAATCTCATTTGGGTAGGAAAAATTACCAGGAATAAGAGATCAAATTCTTAAATTGCACAAATAAATCTACTTATTTTGGTAAGCATTTTTTGACGAAGTGGTACAATATAGGCGACTTTACCCTAGTTACCGGAATATGAAAGATATTTTTCTTGGGATTAACATAAAGGATCCAACCCTTATTTGAATTTGTACAGGCAGATGTATCACTCTGCTCAGTACTTCAATTGTTGCTGTTGCCTTCATTTTGATGCATGATTGCGTGGCCAACAGATAGTCCCGATCTTAATTCGATAGGGCATCTTTAAGATCAACACCGGCCACGTCATGGCTATATCCTCCAATGCAATTTGAGCATCTTAGTTGACAGGAAGAGCTACATCTTTTAATATTATTTGATTCACATTAAGTTAATTTATTTTACCGAAGAAGTTATTTTTTTTACGAATTTTTGCATCAAAAGTAGTTCCCCTCCATAATACTCCTTACATATTTCAGGAAATTTGTCATAATTTTCTAGATTTCCCGGCAATTTACGGTGGGAAGTGTCAATTCAAATGAACACGCTGTATATGTAGGTCAGTTATGTAAAGAAATACCGATTATATTATAATCGTACAACCATTCCAATTACTTTCATTTAACTAAAAGCGCACGTCAACGCCACCTGGCTTTCAAGTCGCAACTAATTAAACACGCGACAAAGGCATAGAAATCCGCCAACTAGAAATTTTCCAAAACAAACCTCTCCGCCGTCCTTCTCTTACATCTTACTCCATTATCTTTTCCCGTGTAATTATTCCGGCGTTTTAACGTCATTAAATTTTGACGCCCAACGCCGCCACTGCCTTTACTTCCTAGAATAAACATAATTTCCCACTTCCGATGGGCAATTCCCGCACACAAACCTTGAAATCCCACTTGAAGACTGGATGGAAGTGCATTGTGTAAGTTTCGGGAGCATTTAAACTAACACAAAACAGAGAAACGGTTAAAGACGGGAGGTAGGTATTTAAGAATGAGCATCATCGTTTCGTTTCACAATTTGCAAATAGTTTCAGGTCTCGTTAGTTTTCTCTAAAATCCCCTAGACTACAACGTGGAAAAGATATAGATTAAATTAAACTGGGTTTAGCATTCGAGAGTATAAGAAGGTCTTCTTTGTGTTTTCCTTCGCCGGTTTAACTTTCGTGAAAATAGCGCGTTTTAAGCTCTAAGTTAATTGGATTATAAAGGGAGCCTGTTTCAGTTCATGGATAGTCTTACATTGAAAGAAGCGAGTTGTTTTCAAATAGTTATTACGTCGATAACTTCTTTTATTAGCGGAGTTTTAAAATGTCTACTACAAACTATCAATAATTCGTGCCTTTCATACTTTAAAACAGGAATAATCACATAAAACATATCCCTAATGGAAATGCATTACGGCAACAACTCGCTTGAATTTCTACTTCATTTTACCATCAGTTTAATGCATTTAAATAAACCATGCCGGAATAAGAACTAACGACCTGCAAGGGAGCAATACGTTTGTATCCCGTTTCCTACTAGCAAATATAACTTTGATGTGAACGCATACCTAACATTCACATAACGTGAAGGATACTAGCGACCGACAGGCGGATCTCTCCTAAACTGCATTAAACATTCCGGAACCATGAATACGTTAGTTAACAGTACATTATAGGTATGTATGTACAAACCTACTTACGACTATAAAGTTTGTAGAAATCAAATTATCGCTCCAGTGCAATCTCTTGAATTACGTAACTTTGCCAATTATTGTCTTGTACTTAATGTATTCGCCTAACTTCTTGTTAATTAGTTAAGTGCAACTGTCAAAGTGACAGCTGTCATATTATAGATATATATGTATTATTCAAAATGATTACAACTTTGTTTCAAAATAATGAAGGAAGCGGTACCGAAATCCCTTGTTTGTCTGTTTTTATTATTTTAGTACGACAATAACGTTTACAATTTTGTTGGATTTAATTGTCATAATACTGACACTTATTCGCTATTTACTTCTAAAAAAAGGAAAGTGGTATAGCAGAAAATCTATTTAGTTCTACATAATTGTATCGGAATTCTATTTTGACATGCTGCTTTGACAGCTGTCAAACTATGAAAGTTGTAGGTTAATTTGGAGCACTACAGTTGATAACTATCAAAAACTTGTAACAGCTGTGCTACTACATTTTTACAATTCTAGTGGACATAATTAAAAAATTACTTATGACAGCAAATGTGTCAACTTAAAAAACAAATAACTTTGTGGGTCGAGCAGATGGCAAACTACAAATAAACAACAAACTGTCTTTGTAACGTGACAATACTTCAAACAATTATTATTAAAATGACAACTGTCAAATTATAAAACAATTGAGGTCCTATGATTTAACATATTGCAGCTGGTAAACTACAGAATTAATTCTTAAACTACAATAGAAAATATTTTGACAGTTACATTTTAAAATTACCAATAAAAGCTGTCAAACTATAAACTTAGTATATAATTTTTTCTGTTTAGAAAAGTTTAAAAGATGAAATATGTCTGAAAAATATTAAATTGATTTTTAACAACTTCGACATTATAAAACGAATGATTTATTTACGCATACAGTAACTTTACTTTTAAGTTTTGGTAGTAGTAGTTCCGCACACAACAATACTGACAACAGATGTCAAACTATAAACGTTTCACCCCGTCGCCCCTCCACCCGACAATTATTGCTATATTGTAAGACTTGCAAACCTATCAAACAATATTTTGACAATTATACTTCTTAAAATATCTTTGACAGCTGTCACACTATAATCACTTTAGCACTTGTGCGTATATTAAAATACAACTAACAGATTTTAAACTACCTAATCACTTGTTTATTTTGAACTGACACCATTTATTATCGTAATACATCGAATAGCTACAGAATCCTACAAACAAATGTCAATATTTTTGACAGCTGTCAAATCTCAACAATGAGTGCCTATCTTTCGGTAATTTTAGCAATTATAACCAGTACAATCTTTCCAGCACTCATCAAGCTACGATATTTAAACTATTGTGCTTATTGAAAATTATAAAGGCTGAAGGTTAGAATTTAGATTAATTTTTTAATAAAAATTAGTGCTGATAACTATAAAACGTTTTTTCGATTATTTTGACAGCTATAGCTAAAGGAGCCTTCTCAAACGCTGTCAAACTCTGACGATTATATTTGTCAAAATACCTGTGTACTAAAACGGTCGCCATCTGTCAAATTTCATTTATTTTTGTGTACATATTTGACAGATATACATAGCTATAAAATACGGTTGTACATATAGAACGATACCTAGTTCTGGCAGTTAAAATCCTCTCAGCATTGTAAGAGTTTAAGAATGTAAGAGAAAGCTATGTCAACAGTAAGTTTACAATATTTTTGACAACTATGACAATAATTATTCCTGAAAGCTGTAGAAATTGCGAATTATATCTGACAATTAGTGCTAGTAATTCGTTACAAGTTTGATAGACCTTTAACAGTCATAAAATATCTGACAGGTGCACACAGTTTCACATACATATAATATTGGAATATTTCTTAATACTCATGAAGTAGTTAACAGTACTGTATTGACAAATGTAATAATAATAATAATAATAATAAAATAATAATAATAATATTCTAAACACAGTAATTTTTACTGCTTAGAAAAGCAGAAAGAACGAAATGCAGGCTCAAATGACAGTTGTCAAACTAAAAAAATATTTTTTACAATTGTGACATTTTATTAAGTCAAGATACAAAAAAAAACTTTTCCCAGTATTGATAGTTATTCACATTGAAATACAACTGGCAGCTGTCAAATGTCATTTATTTTTGTAATCTTGACAGATATAACTAGTAAACTACGTTCGCATAAGACAATAGCTCTGGCAGTTAGAATGCTCTCAACATTGTAAGAGTTTAAGAATGTAAGAAGGAATTATGTCAGCAGTATGTTTACAATATTTTTGAGAACTGTGAAAATAATTATTTCTGACAGTTGTAGGTACCTATGAATTGCGAATTATATCTGATAATTAGTACTGCTAATTCATTGCAAGTTTGATACACCTGCAACAGTCACAAGATGTCTGACAGGTCCCAGAGTGGTACATATAATATTGGAATATTTCTTAATACTCATGAAGTAGAGTGTATTGACAACTGTAGCTGTTAACATGCTGTAGTGCGAGCAACAAAGATTGAAGCGTATTGGTTCTATAGTTGCTTCTAATTTTATCAAAACTATTTGCTAATTAGATTTTTACCCATAATGCATTTAAATTTGCTGTTAAGTAGTGTATTCGTCATTTTATCTGTTTATATTTATGTTGAAGGTTATGATGATTATTCCTACGCCTATGTATAGTTCGTTTCGCCATATTCAGGTAGGACGCTTCAATCTTTGTTGTTCGCATTGTATTAAGGACTAAAAGCATTCATTTACAAATATTCCTACATACAGCGCATTTCACCACCGAATCTGTCACTATCAAGATGTTAATAACGCTAATGTTTGATGTTTCGTAGATGTAACAGTGCTTCTAGTGTTTAACTGCTACATCTAGAAAGAGAGATTATTATTATTCTTTGCAAACAATAGACTATTTAATATAAAACCATAAATCATTTCATATCTTTCGTAGACGCTGAAGGATACGTATTTTTAACCATTTATCATTTGAAACGTGTTTCAGTGACACGATCTTTATAAAATGTACAAGTCCCGATGCTGTGAGCGCAATTAAATTACTGTACACAATTATAAATTATTCAAGGAACGAAGCGACGCGGCCTAGAGACAGTAAACGGAGGAGGAAACGCCAGCTACCGCTCGCTCCATGGAAGCAACACCTGACGCCTACACCTAATTTACAAGGCCAGAGATTCACTAATCATTTTAACGGCGTATAAATTAGTATCCTTGTCAGTGTTACCGGGGATTGCGTTATCTGTGCGATGGGCGCAACCTACAGGCACATGTGTTCCGGGCATTTATATTTAAAACTCGCCGTAAACTCCGAAACACCGGCGATCCGGAGTCGGATCGGACAAATTCACCGTGTGACTGACACGTGGCACGTTGGATATATGGCACTCCGAATATTTTACGCGGGAACTGCAGACTGATGATTGTTTAGTTACCCACTGTTTCCTTTATTATAGTATATGTCACCCAAACTTCGAAGTGTAGCTCTTTCTTACTATCCTCTAGAAATTCTCAGTTAACTATCCTTCTTTTGACGTAACAACGTTGCAAAATCATTCGGCAGGTTTTGTCTAGGGAGTATTTTTATTAGCGTTTGATATACCGGGTTCTTTTTTTATTGTTACACATACCCCCTATGTGTAACATTAAAAACATAATTGTCAATGCATTGGCAGAATAGAAGGCAACCAGTCATACACTCATATGTTGACGTATGAAAACCACGCATGTCTTAGTTTAACGGATTTACCAACTATACTTTTTTTGACATACATGCAATTCGTGTATTAGAAAACTATTGAACTTAAGCGCTAAAGGATATTACAATCTGAATTGTATCGGTACACAAGCCTCATTTTAATAAATATGTATGTGCTTGATGAAACGGCTGCCAGGATAGGGCATACAGTATGGCAGTTGCCACTCTATCATTGTGCAGTGAATCCTATTGAAATGGTATGGGGACAGGTCAAGAATTATATCAAGCACAACAATACTTCTTTTAAAACGAAGGAAATACCAAGTTTGATCGAAGAAGGATATAAACTTGTGTCAGATCAGAATAGGCAAAATTATCTGAAACATATAATGAATGGTATAGCAATTGCCTTTGTTATAACTGCTCTTTCTTACAATGTTTTTATTTCAGTTGAGAAAGAAACATGCAGTTTAGAAGGAAAGCAAGACGATCCCAAGGGATTTATTATTCATCTCTTGCCTGGCTCTTCTTCTGGTACTTCATCAGACACCCCTTCTTAATCAATGAGATCATTTATAAAAATAATTTTCAATTTGTCAATTTTGTCTTACGTTTGAATTGTACACAAACTGTAAATGCTTTATAATCCAAGGTAAAATCACATTAGTGATTTAAAGTAAAATGTTCAACAGAATTTGGTTTATTTGTGTGCATTACCTACCTGCATTAATGTGTCTATGACATTTTGCAAGTACAGATTTAAAACCATTTAAAACAGATTTCTAACCTGAACGGGTATGATGACAGCATATGAAATTTAAATGTCAAATTGAAAGATCAATCTGATGTACGAGCCCTAACAACTAAATGTTCGGACAAAGAAAATTTTTTTGAAAATGTTATTTTACACAAACTTAATTTGTTAATTAAAGAATTATATTAAGAACATATTAAAGTCTATTATTTATAATAAATATTTTAATGTTCTTTTTTCTATACACATTGAAATAAACTGTGAACGAATAAATAAACAAAAATATTACACAACATTGTGACAACTAAATGTTCGGAAGATTTAAGAAACTACTACTCTAATCGGACGTTACGTCGCCATGCGCTTTCACCACCGCTGCAATCCTGTCTGGCATTCTTTTCATTAATGATTGACACATGTCAGAGTCGAAGCTTTGCCATAATTCACCCAATTTCGTCTTCAAATCGGTAACGGTTCTCTGAGGATTATCACGCAACTTCTGTTTCATTTTATGCCACAATGTCTGATAACGTTAAGATCGGGACTGTTCGA
Organism: Popillia japonica; assembly: GCA_004785975.1. Classification (NCBI taxonomy): domain Eukaryota; kingdom Metazoa; phylum Arthropoda; class Insecta; order Coleoptera; family Scarabaeidae; genus Popillia; species Popillia japonica. The sequence continues at coordinate 28,946 of SMLS01074483.1, forward strand.
GGGCCATGAGAGAACGTCGATGTTATTGTCCCCAAACTATTTCTTAGTTGTTTGAGCCGCATGGCTTGCAGCACCGTCCTGTTGAAATATGAAATTCATATTAGGGTAAAGTGCTCTCGCGCTTGGCAGAAGACTATTATTTAAAATTTCCTGATATTTTGCCGCATTAATTGTACCTTCTACCACCTCGTATTTTCCTAGACCCACTGCGGACATGCATCTCCAATAATACCTTTACAAAATTTTACTGTCCTTTTGAGGCAATCTTTATGAAATGCTTCATTTTTAGTTCTAATAACCCGTTTACGAAAGTCTCCCACACACACGTCAAACTTCGACTCGTCACTAAATATTACATTTGACCAGTCTACAACGGTCTATGTCATCTTGGATTTTGCCCAATTGAGTCGATTTATTTTCTGCTTCTCTGTTAGCAAAGGTTTTTCTTTTGCCTAACACATTACGAACAACCAAAAATCACGAATTTAATAAAAACTTGCAAATCGACCTTAAACTAAGTCCAGATTTGTCTATCCATTTTCTACAACACTCCCTAGATAAAGTCTTTCCAATTTCTGCATTTCACTGTGCTGCGATTGCTCTGAAAGTATTACAACGACTGAGTTTGCAGTTTTTTATTAGGAATCGTCGATCCCGATTATTCACAATTCCCGGTCTACCTGAACTTTTGCCTTTACATTGGACACTTCCACTATCACCATACTATCACGATAGTGTTTAAGTATGTTCCCAACTGTTGACTTAGCCAAATCTAATTCGTCCGCAATTTCACGTATTTTTTTACCCTGAGAGTATTTAGCAATTACCAATTCACGAATTTTAACATTTGTCGCACTTCTTCTGGCCATTTTTGATTAAATTTAAGAGAATTTTTCTCAAACCGGCGTCTAACAAGTAACTGTCAAATAACTGTGAATTTATGATAAGCAAACATCTAAGTTATTCTTATTTATAAGCGGAAACTAGATAAATCCGAACATTTAGTTGTCACGATATTGTGCAATATTTTTATTTATTTATTTGCACACAGTTTATTTCAATGTGCATAGAAAGAAAAGCCATTTAAATATTTGTTATAAATGATAGACTTTAATATGTTGTTAATATATTTCTTTAATTAAATAATTTAGTTTGTGTAAACTAACGTTTTCAAAAAAAAAATATTTGTCCGAACATTTAGTTGTTAGGGCTCGTATAGCCAAGCTATAATAATAAAAAACAAAATAAAGCTGCTGCTGGAAATTTGACAACCTCTACTAGCATTCTCCGCAATACTTCGAAGTTGGAGTGACAGAGACTATAGTTTGATTGCGGTAAGATTGTGATTGGTGTCGTCAACATTTTGATGATAAAATTATAGATGATTGAGCTGCGACAAAATCTGAAATCATTTCTGAGAAATCAGAGATGTATGTCATACTGTGAATAAATTGTTACAGTAAACCCAAAAATTTGAACAACGAATTTCTTCTAAAATGTAATGGCCAGTGCAGCCATTGCGGCTTTTGTAATTTAGGCGACAGCGAGAGCAATTGCAAAGACCAACGCTTCATTCTATTCAGTAATGGTGGCTATTGTGAGTAGAATCAGACAAACAAACATACAACGTTTGTTAAAAACGAATGCCGCCAGCATTTGCGCTACAATAGAATGCAGCATCCCTCTATTATTTATTATTTTCAAATATAATTTGATGGATTAGTTATATTATTATTGTATCTACTTTAAAATTTAAATCGTTTTCCTATCTGAAGACTCTTCCAATTCATCATTGTCGCATCATTGTTGGTAAAACCCACATGTTGAAACCTCTGTGAAGCAAATAAGCAGCAAAAAGTTGTAGATTCCTTCCAAAAAGTGCAGAATATCGGAATACCCCAGATTAGGTTGTCTTTTCCCAACTTTACATGCTCCCAAGTGCAAGACTCTTGAGTTGGACAACGAAGAGCAGTTTGAAGGTAGATGGATGGATAATTCATCCTTTTCTCTGCAAAACCTACATTCGGCTTCCCCCGCTATTTCAAGCCTGCTTAAACTTTGCATTAACTTTGCAATGACCTGATAAAATTCCTATCAATATACGCATATTATTTTTGCTCAAGTTGATTCAATCTGAAGATCTGTTTTAGTTATATGTTCCCACAAAAAGTTTAGGTTTCCTCATACCCATTCTTCCAGTATTTTGCTTTTCTCCACTCTACTTCACTTTTGAGCTACTTATCCCGCAAAAAAACCCTCGCTCTTCCTTTTACTCATGTATCCCAGAACTCACAGTAGAGTTACTTTTGTCGTTTTGCTTAGATCATTTAGTTTGTCTAGATACTCCCAAACCATCCGAACATATCTATCAGACTATGAGACATTATCTTGCTTTTCGTAGCTTCTCTCAATGCTTAACTGGGCACATTGTTGAATAGCTTGTATCAACTCCTGGAAGATACTTGGCTACATCCCCAAGGTTTTGCGATATTTGGTTTTACTATTGAATTTCAAGATGGTTCCACAAAATTGAACTTGCCATCTTGGGGCAGGTTTCAGGTTTAATCACCTTCAGAAAGTTGAGGACTATGGCTAACCAATCCGTCCCTGATCATTTTTGTGTGCATGGCTTTTGACTATAGTCTCCATCAAAATGTGGATTTAGTACCACTTCAATAGCTATTGGATAGATATTTATTGCCCCAGTTATTCATACGCATGGTAATCTTTGAACTTTGAAGAGATTAGCTTTTGCGATGATCAGATTATTTTTTTGTTCCAAGCCACTGATCCACAATTGCTGTATACATCCATTTGCATTTTGCTTATACAAAAAATGAGTTTTAGAAAATATCTCCTACAATAGAATGTGTGCAAGTAATTTGGTGTTGGCAAATCTACTAATCTGATCGACGAGAAAATTATGTAGAGGAGTCGTCCTCATGTGTCAATATTTTGTGCATTTTTATTACTTTTTTATACACCAACACCCTTCCTTCTGCTGTAGAATAAAGCATCCAATCGCACAATATTTTCCTGCGAAATAAAACTGTTGTCAAATTTCGACAATTTTCACCAGTTTTTAATTCGTACTCTTCAAGCCTTCAGACACACCAATAGAGTAGTAGTAGAACTACAGTATTTGGCAAAACAGATTAAGCAGTTTATAAGGTTAATGTCTTTATAGAAGAAAGGTGTTAAATTGCACAGTATACATATATTGCTGCTGACGAAGACAACTTCTGAAGATTTTCACATTTCATTCTCAGACTTTGCGGGGTATAGAATTAATTCCTTCAATAATCCACTTCTGTGGTAATGCTAGGGTGCGAACAAATATCCAAATCGGATAACCATGCCACCCACCACCATAACTCCTCAAAACATCAGACCAACTTCTTCAACGTTAAACCTTTCAGTGGTTTTCAAACTGCGTGTGACGTAGCTTATTTTGGTGAAACCGCACACTTTTCCAACTTATTTCTTTCATAATCTCTTACACTTTAGAGGATCGAAAGTTTGGCAACATTATCACATACCGTTTGGAGTTCACCGGCACGGCAGCGTCATCTTCTTCCAAGAGGTATGAAAATAACCACAGAGTTAGTTTAAGAGAATATATTGGTGTTCCTTGATAATAATTCTCAAATTATGTGCTTTGTCGCAAGAAATGAGATGTGAAATGATAGTGAGCTCTCCAAGCGTATGATCACACAGATTTTAGCGATTGTCATAGTCTGCTGAGCCCAATCCTTGAGACATTCAAAATCAAATCGATTTTGGTCTGTGTTCTTTTATGTTTTAGGACACATTTTTGGCACACACTTCAAAACTTTTTTGTTAAAATGGACTGCAACAGCTAGGATTCAATCGTGCCTGTTTGGAAAAAAATGCAGCATCACAATGAACTTTATAGAAACCAGCTTGGAGTACTGAAATTTAATTGGGCAGTGTTGGCCAAATCCTAAGTTAAAACAAATTTAGAATATTTTTTTTCTCTTGACAAAATGGTGTAAATTTTATGCAATTTATCACAAATTAGTTCTCAATTATTCAGTAGCTATCATTGCTGAACGTATTGGAACACTTCTATAAACAATAACAACTTTTCTCAAGTAGATGGCCAGCTATTATCTTGCCGTTTGAAAAATTTAATGTCAAAAATTCTGAACTGTTTGGCTATTTTGCTGCTAATAGAAACAATTGACTAATACTAGCCACCATTTTTTACTATTTACATACTTGTTTTCCATAAAAATCATAAATAGTTCGACATTAAACATCAGATGAGGAAATGAGGAATAAAAAGTCCAGAACATATCCTATGTCATCAGAATTAAATTTTCAAATTAATAAGTCAAACAGTCCAATTAGTACAACCAGAATTAAGAAAAAAAGAGAAGAAAAAGGAGAAAAAAACAACGTTACGCAATAATCTAAAAGCAGTTCTCGACAAAATTCACTTAATTCGAAATCTTTTCCGTTACAGCGTAAAACGAACTCTTGATACAAATAAATCCATCATTATCCAAATCTCGTTTTAAAATCAAACTCCTCATATCTTTAAAATCTCGTTAATATTCGTAGCGAAAATGTACATTTGATTCTGTCGCCGGAACCATCTGTTTGGATATCGAAAAGAGAGAGGCAAGTTGGCGCAGGGTTATATATAAAGCACTGAAGTATTCTATCAGAGAAGGCACACCTCGTGCAGTCGCGAAATCGAATAAAAATCCTTAGAAACGTCACAACCCCGTCAATCCAATTACACTAAGAAGCGAGTCTAACCGAAGCCATGGCTGTTACTGCGTCTTCTTATTCGAGATGCAAAATTGAATTTTTACTAAAACGGTAACCATAGGTAAATACTGTAGCTTGCACTACGATCTAGTACGGCGGGCGGCGTAGCGTATAGAACAAGTGAAATAAGGAATTGGAACAGTTTCTCTGTATTCGTAAAGCTGTTTTAGTATATTGGTAGTTACTACGTGGAATCAGTGAGGATTCCGGGAGTTTCCTATCTTGGGTGAATTATTTGCTGTGCTCTCTGTTGGGAATTTTAAAAAATATCGTGTATGCTTACGTCGAAGTGGATGAGCAAATAAAATGAATGCGACCGCATTAGAAATATCCGAGGAGATATTATTTGCGTTTGGTGTTAGTTCAAATGGTTATCCAATATTTGATATTGAGTTTGTTATCTACTGCGAGTACGACCTGTACGTGATACTGGTAAATTCCAAATTAATCCCATGATGTTGTGTGCGTTCATTACCCTGAAACAAAAAGAAAACGTTTTTAAATTTATGCAGTTTTACTCTTCATTTGTTATATTGCAAAATTCAAATTAGATTCACTCGTCAAAATAAAATCCACTCATGCCGTGCAATAAAATTCATTACATACACATTTTTACAAACCAAAGCGGAACAATAATCTCTTAATACGTTACACGAATCTCATTCCATACCTACTAATACACCAACGGGCAAGTCCTGTGATTTATGATACGTATGTGCTTACTAGCAGAAGTTCAATATTATTCAGACGGGCCATTGTGGGTAATGAAATTGTAATGACAGTCAAATATTAATGTCTCAATTCCGTCCATGTTTTACGATGTGTTTTACACAGAATTTTGAAATCTATTAGCAGATTGAGGTTGGAATACTTTCATCTAAATAGAAGCAGGATAATTACAATTTTCAAGTACGTAGGCATACATTATAGAGCATGCCGAATGGTTGTCAAAATTGGGTTTAGATTCTGAGATGCAAAATGTATTGTCTACCGTGTTTAGAAATTTTTTCATCTTCTATAGTTCGTCACCATCAAATCACAAATCAGAAAGTCCATCAACGAATGGACGCATAACAAGTCCAAGGAAAAAGAATTCCTAAATTCACCTTTTGGGTAAAGACAGGAAAACCATCAAAATGATAGCAGGTTTGGTGACAGATCACTGTAGACTAAATAGGAAGGAAGAGGAGTCCATGTGCCGTCCCATTATGAAGACCTAGGAAGGACAAGGTTTCCAATGCTGGGCACAGAGAATCCCACAGCGTACAGCTACATTAAGGAGCCGCTCTCAAGGACAATAAGCCTCATAAAGGGGCCAAAGTTAGAGGCCGCCTACTAGGATTAATGGGGATCATAATAAACCTAGAAGGTGGTGGTGAAAGAGATTTGTGGTGCCACCCCTACCCCTAATCTAATCTAATCTACATACAACCAATAAATAACAGAGAAGCGAAGGTTTTTATTGGGTTGTTGTTGAAATGAACCATGTCACAGCAGCGTTTTCAATTCATAGCTTCATGGGATACTTTTGCTAACAGGCAATCTTACTATACACCATATGAATTCTGCTCTATTGACGAGGACCTCGTCGGTTACAGAGGAAAATGTCCATTTCGAATTTACATGGCTACTATGTAAGCCTGATAAGTATGGCATTGAAATAATGATGCTGAACGATACAAAACACATTTTACATGGGCAATACCGTAATTTGGAAGAGGAACAACCCAAAACAATACATGGAACTAATCGCAACCTTACAATAGAGAATTAGTTTACATCCATTCAGCTGACTGAACAAACAGTAGACTGAACAACAGTATCTTCTAGGGACCTTCTTCTTCTTCTTCTTCTGACTCTTCTTCTTGGGACCCTAAGAAAAAACAAAACAGAAATGCCTCCTATTTTTCTCAGAGATAATCGAACATCTTTTCTAAAACAGTTAGGAATGGTTGTAATTAATCCACATTTACGAGAACGTTTAACCGTAAAAGAACATTACTGAAATTCCCGGAATTGAAGTTACCCCACGCAAAAATAAAGTCAATTTGACCAAAAAAACTAGGCGCTCCTTTTGTGCAAAAGGGACAAAATAGACCAACAAGTTTTATATGTTCTGTTTGTCGCACACCATATTGCATGGAGCATAGACTTTAGTTGCCTTGCGATTACAAACAACACACACAACAAAATTTAGAGAACTGAGGACCTGGCTAAGAATAACTGATGACTGGTGAAGAATGGTGTTTTTCCATATACTAACAGCAGGAGTTCTATTTCGTCTTTTAGGAGAGACGCCAGCTATAGGAAGATTAGCTTCATTTAGATGTTAAGATTTTTGACACAGTCGACATAATCATCAAACTTTGATTGGGGTTTGATTGAAATTCTTCTCGTACACCAAGAAGACAAGATTTTGAAGTCTTCGTTGTAAATAAAGTCCAACAAATCATATGGCTACAACTTGCCCGAAATTCTACAAAAAATTACCCATGACTAGGTCTTGGCGCACTTCTCGTCCAACGAAGCTGCGCCGCCTTTCGTTCTGTCGCAAGAATATTTATGGTGCATTGATCACACTAATAATACTACATTGTTTTGTTTCGAAACGCAAACTAGAAGACTGATATTATTTGTACACCCCTACGATTTTTTATTATTAATTGAAAGTATCATATAGGTAAACATTTATTCCATCAGTTAAACTCGCTAATGTCAAGCCATAATTGACAGGTGTGATTACAAGAATCAAGAATATAGGAATTGGCTGCCATTTTCTTTTTTCCGCTCCAGCCACCGGATTAGCAAAGTAAACCAAACCAAGTAGTAGATCAAAACAACTTTTAGACATTATGCATCTAAAAATATGTCAACCCATTCCATTTGTAGCAAATAGGAATGTGAAATCTTCATGATTGGATTTGAATGGTGCAATGTGCAATAAGAATCCTATTAAATCTTTCATTTTTTTAGTTTTTTGTTTGTCCATAACATAATTTCATTCATCATATGATCTGTTATTAAGTAGCTATACCATTCTGTAGGTTTCCAACCGATAGGCAAATCGAGCATCGGTAAATTGTGTTGTAGGTAATATTGTCAGTCTTCTTTACTTTAGATCTAGAAACTGTGGCTTACCATTTAGGGTAGAGTCAGGTATATCGTATCGCCTTGTAAATCGTACCACTGGTATTTTTCTATTAGATAGTGTAGGATAAAGCCACATTTTGTACTCATTCTGACACTTTTGTATTGCATCGTCTAGAGCAGTTTTCATATTTACCGGCAACATAGTTGTTTCAAAGAAATTTTATAGATCTGGACACAGTGTTCCAATCTACAATTTTCAACATCCAAGTATAAGAATTTAATTCTAAATCGGTAAGTTGAGTTGTGTGAATATTTTTACTCTAAGACTCGTTAGTAAATCCAGTACAATTTAAAACTTGTATCAAGGCTTTGAAACTTCAGTTAACCTCAAAATTATAATATAACCGCATAAAGTGATAGTTCGACAAATCGTACCGTAAAAGGTTCGGTAAATCGTACCAGGTACGATTTGCCGAACTAATCAGTTAAGATGTTGAGTTTATAGAATATTGTGACTGTAATTTGTTACAGCACCACCTGCTTTCGTGGGTTATAATTAAGAAAATAATACCTTCTATTGAAAAACGAAAATATAACCAATGGTCTCAGGAAGGTATGCGACTGGCTATAGAAGCGTTTCAGGAAAATAAATACGGTTTCAATGAATGCTGCAAACGCTACAATATTCCCAAACCAACTTTTCGACGACATGTTAAAACTCTAAATAAAATAGCAAATGACGATATACAACGTCATGGTCGTTTAACAACCTTTTCATTAGAAATGGAAGAAGCACGTGCAGCACGTGCTAAAGTTAGAAGAAAGACTCTTTGGTCTGACTATACATAAGTGATATTCGTCGTCTTGCTTTCCAATTAGCCAGCCGAAATAAAATTCCTAATACTTTTAGCGTAGCAAAAGGTATGGCTGGAAAAGCGTGGTTCTACAATTTCATGAAACGCCACCCATGCTTATCATTGAGACAACCAGAAAAGATCTCGTTAGCTAGAGCCGCTGGAGTCAATAGAAGAAATGTTAAAGAGTTTTTGACATTCTTGAGAGAACCGTCGATGCATACGGTTGTACAGCATTGACTATATATAATGTTGATGAAAGTGGATTTTCCACTTTACAAAAAGGAAACAGAAAAATCATGGCTAAAAGAGGGAACTATCAAGTAGGCGGTATTTCCATGATGATGTATGATTACCTACAAACGTAAGCGTATGACCAATGAATTGAAAACTGGTGCACCACCAAGAGCTGTCGTGACCTTATCTGACACAGGATATATTAACGCGGACATTTTCCTAGAATGGCTGAAACACTTCATTAGGAACGTTAAACGTTCTAATGAAAATAAAGTTCTGCTGTTGTTAGATGGTCATACAACTCACTCTAAAAATTTGGATGCTATATTAATAGCTAGAGAAAATGGGATTATCTTACTACAACTACCGGGACACACAACTCACCGTCTTCAACCATTAGACGTAAGTTTTTTTTAACCCATGGAAAGCTATTTTATACAAGCAATACAGAAATGGTGAAGAACCAACCTAGGAAGTGCTGTATCGCAATACACTATGAAAGCTATCTTGAGCGAGGCATATTCCCAATCTGCATCAATAGCAACTATCACTAATGGATTGAAAACTGCCGGAATATGGCCAGTGGATAGAGGCGATTTAGTGATGCCGATTTGTAGCTGCGAAAGCTTTATTAAACAATAAAGATACTGCTGCTGGTCAGACCTCGGAGTCAGTGTCTGATGACGTAAATGTAATCATTACACCAGGTAATTCTAATAGGGATGGCGCTATATCAGAACCAAGAAACAATGTATCCGTGCAAGAGATTCTGCCATTTCCAGAAGAAACCAGCAATGCAAAAAAACGTAAGGTGTGTCAGTCTGCAGTTATTACGAGCAGCACTCCATACAAAAATGACTTAGAAGCTCGACAAAAAGAACGTCAGCAAAATGCTTCAAAGGCAATGAAAAATTTGAAAGAACTTTCAAAACGTGCTGCTTCCGCGAAAAATAAGCCACTCCACAGTTTCAAAACATACATATGGGAAAGTGGATGCATTGAAAATTAAACACCCAATGAATTGCCTACTACAAGTTTGTTATTTTGGAAGGAAATCCATCATGGTCTGATGTAAAGACTGCCTTGAAACGTTTGGAAGTCCCAGTAGGTCGAGGCTAGTAGACCAAAAAAAGCGTCCATTATCTCGTTGCCCAAGCATCTCAAGATTATTAATCTTGAGATAAAAATTTCAGTGTTTATTTGTTTATTTATTTATTTTAGTGTACTTAAAAGAATTAATAACACGATTTAGTCAAAATAATTCAACTTTTTCCTTAAAAAAAAACAGTAGGTACTTACAAACTTATCAGGCTGATTCTTATTATGATTCCGAAATGAAAGTAGACTTAGAACAAATGACGTTCGACTTATTTGAAAAAAACTGAAAAATCTCATTTTATTGTTTTGCTTGTAACACTTTTATTTGGTTTTGCAGAGAAAAACTAAAGACACATTCTTCAGGCTACTACTGCTCCTCTATCTAATGGTGTACTCAAAATGTTTAACACACAATATCAAATGTTGTTTTCAAAATATGACACATGGTTGAAATCAGAAAAAGAAGATCTTTCTAGCTGTGTCAAAATCCAATATGGCGCCCATAAGAAATAACAAAGTTGATGATGATCCAAAGAAAACGAAACGTCGTATAGAAATTTTAAATATACCATTAGATAGAGGAGCAAAAGTGGCTTTGAGAATGTATCTTTAGTTTTTCTCTGCAAGACTAAACAAAAGTGCTACAAGTAAAATAAGGAACCAGATTTTCCCGTTTTTTTTTTTTAAATCTCGAACCTCATTTGTTCTAAGTATATATTTTTTCGGGACCATAATAACCACAAAATTTAGCAACTTTTCCAAATATAAACCTACCGTCTATCTTGAATAATAAGCGAGATCGCAATGATGAGGATCAAAAATGAATCAGCCTGTATACTACAATTTGTTCCATACTATACATACTTATAGGCAAGTACATACATGAATACAATGTTTACGCTTGCAAATGAATAACGAGCTGTTATAGTTCAGAAACTAGATATGAACCTGCGTATGTACTTCAGTGTGAATATAGGATACACCAGCAGCTTCTAATTCAATTTATCGATGCATTATTGACTTCGTGTGTGTTTCGTAAGCGCAAACTGGGTCTGGAGTAATTAGCGCGAACAATAGTTAACGTCACAATGAAATATTATTGTTTTTGTCGGATTATTTTGCAGCGATAACGCTAAAAGACAATGACTAATTTTATTTAATCCTATTAAAAAGTTGCTGTTTTTAAAAAGCCAATTTGATCTTTTCATTTTTCGGTAAAATTTATTGCAGTGTCAGCAGGTGCTAAATATTTTTTTGTACTGATTTATATCGTAACAAACAATCGTAAATAATATTAATACGAGTTTAATTTAAAAATATGACGAAATATATTTTGCGACTAGTAGGTACATTCGAAAATTGTTTCGTTAGTCATTACATGAGTTAGCTGACTTAATCGGACTTAACTGACATTTACGTCAGATTTGAGGTAATAAAAAACTCGACTACCCCTAATGTAGGCGGCTACTATTGTACTTACACAACACCTTGTAAATTGTTTTCAGCATCATCTTTAGTAGTATTAAAACTAAATTTAACCAAAGCAATAAACATTTTCCCTAAATAAAATTTTTATACACACCCCGGTGACATACGAATCAACGAACTGTCAAACTGACGCACTGTAACCCTGTTACCAATCTAAGAAAAAAATCGTGGCCGCCTCTAATTAGGAAAGTTTTGAAAGGTTGGTAGGTGAATTGAATGATTCGCTTGAAGGAAAAATAGATAAATCAATAGTGAGTGCAAACATTTATCTTCATTAAATGTAAACAGAACGAAAACAATAAACCATCAATAATAATACCGATAAAATAAATTCAATTTATTTCGCAATTCCTAAGAGAATAAACGTTCTTATTTACGACTCCCCCCAGTCTAGAAGGCAGGTAGGGATGTATTGAAAGGAGTTTATTATACGAATGAATGTAAACGGCATCTGTACGAACATAAGCCGCACGAACAACATCCATATTTATTGTGAGTCAACGGAAAGTGGTACGTTTTTAGCCACGGTGGCGGTAGTCCTTAAGATGGCTCTGCCGATGAATAACTTTCCAATGGACGAAATATGCTTTTCAATTTAGTCCTGGCGCTCTCCTAACAGCATTTTACGCTCCTTCCTTTTAGTGTGTTCGAGAAGCTTCCTCCGTTATTTATCGGTAAGCGTTCGGACGTGGCTAAATTTATGTTTAATTTTTACGGACGTTGGACATACAGAGGCGTTAGAGTAATATATGGTGCTTGGTGTCCGAACGGTTCAGTATTTACTCTTTGGATGTTCACGAGGCGTGTGCACCGAACGACTGTTTCAAATAAGTATCGATTTGACGTATTCAGGTCCTCGATTTCGTTCAAAAATCGTTAGATCAATGTCCCGATGTAGTAAAATATTTATTAAATAGTATAAAATCTTAGCGTGTTGCCGGAGCAACGATTTCTCTCCAAACATTACGTTGGAATGGTTGAAATCGATCGGAGTTAGAAGTAAGAGTCTCATATATTCGTCCTTTTATAAGCTCCAGCTTGATGAAAAATTGAACACGGATATTGATCCTAGAGGTTTAGCTCACTGTGGTGTAAAATACGTAGTTTCAATAGACAGGAAGTTCATCAATGCGAATACGTCCGCCTTTCGAAACTATTCCCATTCATAGCGTTTTCGAAAGAACCGTATTAGGGTCACTATTTGTTGCGTTAATATTCTTTTTATATTTTAGATAGAGCGGAATATTAAGATTCATGATGTTGAACCGTTTAAACTAGTCTTTCTTACGAAAAAATGAAAATTGCGACATAAAATCTAATTAAAACGAGAATGGAGAAAAAGCGGAAAGCACGAGCTAAAACAACCGTAACATTCTTCGCTTCGGATGTAATTTATTTCGACATCGTATCGGCTTGAGTTAATTGTCGTCGAACTAGAGAAATCCAAGTTTATTGGGGCTAGTAATCGATTGCGAACGGCAGATATTAAACAGCACAATGAACAAAATAACCGACAATAGGTAAGCCGTCTTACACTAGTTAACCATAGTGTTTCTTTTGTTTCCAGGAGGAAAGTGCATTTGTTAATTAAACAGAAGTACAATTTTCTGAATCTACCACTCAATGTACCTTTAAAATAATTAAACAAATTAGTTTATGTTTGTAAATACTAAAAGGTTAGAGTTCTTTTATCTCGTTAAGTTTTGTAGTGCTGCCTCTTCTACGTATGTCCGCTTCAGCGTTTATAATTGTGTTGTATGCCGCTAACGAATTAATTACCTAACAGGACTGTTTTGATTTACAAAAATGCCGTGCCATCTCTCAGCGTCTAACTAAGAACGCTAGTAGTAGTGTAGTTTATAATAGAGGATGTTCTCACATACATCGCAAAAATTTTAACGATCGAATCTTGATAATATGTAGAATATTTTTTGAAAAAGATTTTTTTACAAAAGTTGTCGTGTAACCGAGAAAAAAAATAGTAAAGTTTTAGGCAAATGTTTTTCGTCCGGTCTTTACGAAACAAAAAAAGCACCACATGAGCTCTTCAAAACTTATCAACCGATGTTTGTCAGCAAATGGGCAAGGTCGCCGTATGTTGGATAAAGGGTATGTGTAGGTAACTGGCAACATCTGATACTGTTTACATTTAAGAATGCTGAAAATGCACATTTCAATTACATCGGCTATGTGTCGTAGTATTATTTGTCAGCGCATGGTTAAAGTTCGTATTTTCGTTCGTAACTTCTAACAGTGTTGGCGTTACTTGAAGAAAGTTATTGTTTTTTATGATCATGGCTTTTCCTAATCATGAACTGATAGACATGTTTTTAATTTACGAAGAGTGTGATCAGAATAGTGCACGCGCCCGAAGAAGATACATGCAATTATTTCCAAATAGACGTTTGCCCGGGCTCGCGACTTTTGTACGAGTTGTTCAACGATTGCGAGACACACGCCGAATCCAACCTCGAGGACCGAAAGGTCCAGGTACAAGTGCGCGAATAATAAATGCCGAGGAAGAAATTGTCGAAGCAACTGACAATAACTGTACACTTAGCGCAAGGGAACTTGCTAGACTCGTCCATGTCTCCAATTCCGTTGTCTGGAGAACGTTACGCGAAAATCAGTTGTATCCTTATCATTACCAATGCGTGCACAGTTTATTACCGGCAGACTACGCCGCCAGAGTCGCGTTTTGCGAGTGGTTAGACGAAAGACATGAACAAAATGCAAACTTTGTGGGTAATATTTTATTTTCCGATGAAGCGACTTTTACGCGCAATGGTACATTTAATTATCATAATGCACACGAGTGGCAGTTTGAAAACCGACATTTACTTCGACATGCACACCATCAACGGCGGTTTTCCCTTAATGTTTGAGTGGGAATAATTAATGATTTCATTGTCGGCCCTTTTTTCTTACCACACCGAGTCAATGAACAGGCGTATTTAAATTTTTTAAATGATACTCTGCCAGAGTTACTCGAAGATATTCCTCTTAATGTTAGAGCTAGAATGTGGTTCAACATGATGGTTCACCGGTACATTTTGTCCGAGTTGTACTGTAACATTTAAATATGTCTTCGCAGATCGCCGGATAGGGCGTGAAGGGCCTGTACCGTGGCCGGCCCGTTCCCCTGACTTAAATCCAGTTGATTTCTTTCTGTGGGATTGTTTGAAACAGCGTGTCTATCGTACCGAGGTTCATGATATCGAACAATTAAGGGAACGAAACATTGCGGAAACAAATAACATACGGGAACAAAATGTTATTCCATTTGTACATGATTCACTTATACGGCGCGCGCGGCTATGTATACAAGTGCATGTTGCAAATTCCGGGCAATTGTTGTGATACTGTCCGTCCTGAAAATGTTGACTATTTTTCAAAAAAAATACAAGTGACTACAATTTCTTATTTTGCGATAGAATTCTCCCTAACTTACGTAAGTATACATAATGTTGATTTTTTTTTCAAGTATGCGAGAACACCCTGTATGTAGATGGAGTTGTTGACAATTTCATCATAAAGTAACGCAATTGGCCGCCATGTATTGAAAAACTGAAAATAAAAAAGATCATGGCAATAAAAAGAAATGAGCCGAACTGGGAAATGGAAGAATTAAGTAGCGAGAAAATAAGAAAACAATACAAAGAAGAAATTGGAAAGCAATTAAGAAACAAAGCCAGCGATAGGGAAGATCTGAAGATGAGATGGAATACTATTAAAGAATGTATCAATAGTCTAGCGGAAAGATGCGTTGGAAGAAAAAGAAGGAAAAAATGCAATGAATGGTGCAGCGATGTGTGTTACAAGAGGATGGTAGCGAAAGTGGAAGCAAGAAACAAATGGTTAAGATCAGGAAAACACGCGAATAGAGAAGAATATGAAGCAAGAAGAAAGGAATGTAAGAAAACTCTAAGGAAGTGTAAGAGGGAATGGATAGAAGAGGAAATGAAAAGCATAGAAGAAGAATATAAAAAAAAGAAAAAAAAGAATAACATAACAAAACATATAAACATAAAATGAACGGCATACAAGATGGTGGAGGTAAAGTGGTTGAAAGTGAAGAACAATATAAGGAAGTATGGGTAAAGTACTATACGGAACTACTAAACGACAACCAGCAGAGTGAAGAACTACATCAGGGAGAAGACGACAAAATTATAATACAAGAGCCGACGTTAGAAGAAGTAAAAGATGTTATAAAGCACAGCAGAAACGGAAACGCAGCAGGAAAAGATGGAATAAACAATGAGTTACTAAAGTATGCAAGGGAGGAAGCTGTAAGAAAGTATATATGCATTGGTAAGGAAAATATGGAATGAAGAAGCGATGCCGAAAGAATGGGAGTCTGGGCAAATAGTGACCCTGCACAAGAAGGGAGATCAGCAAAATTGTAGAAACTATAGAGGAATTACACTTTTGAACACAACATATAAGATTCAGAAATGCAGAATTTGTATAATTGTAATTAGCGATCAATACATAAATTACAGTAATTATTTAAATAGATGTATAGATAAAGTCACGTCAGCACCATTGGCCTTTGTTTTGACCGGTTCCGATAGGTGGGATATGCCGTCACAATGGCGACCGAAGGGGAAGATACCGGTCGTTCTTACAAGGAAACACAGGCAAGTGGTGGTGACCGATTTAAATGAAATTTGGTGGATTTATAGATTGATGACAGACAGTGTATTAACAACGGCACTTTCATAGATGCTAAATCGTCCGTTTTCGGGGGTGGGGCGACCAAGAGCCAACGCTACCTTTCGCTATTTGCTTTAATATCTCCAAAACTATAAGACATATCAAAGACGTTAAGACAAATATATAACTGTTTTATGAGTACTAAAAGATAGCTACAATAGTGTGCCTGTCATAGTTCTTGTTTTCCAGAACCACCCCCCATCCCCATTTTTTTTTAAATCGGACAAGATATCGTTGTTCTTGCATCAGTCTACAAACCCACCAAATTTCATTTAAATCGGTCTCCACCACTTGCCTGTGTTTCCTTGTTAGTGTGGTGTAAAGGTCCAGTATGTAGTTGTATTCGCTGCATATTGGCGGATAAATCGCGCTACTTTGAGTGAGTTTGAGCTACGAATGGTTGTGGGGATGCACATGACTGCTAAGCGCTCTAACGTCGCGTACGTCGTCCTCAAAGCAACTTGAAGCCGTTTGGCCAGCAGGAAGAGAAGGCGCACTCACTACGCGAACTGTAAGGAGGCGTTTGGTAGAGGGTGAACTGCGAGTGCGCCGTGCAGTTGCTTCCACTCACTCCCGGACATTACCGTACACGCAAACAGTGAATCAGCGCAAGGTATCGGTGGGTGGCCGAGTTAAGGCACATTTTTTTTCCGACGGAATTGAAATTGGGCGAATTTTAGTTCGTCGGCGACCTCGTGAGCGTATACTCGAGTAGTGCGTTCAACCAGCCTAAATCGAACGCTAGCAGAGCATTATGGTATGAATTCTGTTACATATGAAAGACGTACACGTCCGGTGCGGGTACAGCAGACAATGCCTGGTCGCCGATACGTAGACGAGGTGCTTCAACGGCGTCCATGTCTGCTATACATGCGCGGCAAGGGTTGACCGTGTAGAAAAGCACCGTATACAAATGCTTCTCAGACTAATGTTGAGCAGCTATGGAACCGAGTTGAGGTGGCATCGCTGGCCATCTCTCCCGCTGCCATACGACGACTTATGGAGTCAATAAGTCCTCGTCGTGTAGCGATGGTTCGAGCCGCTCGCGGGGGATACTCCCGCTGTTGATGCATCCCCTCCCAGCAGGGTTACGGCATTCTCCGCATGAGGGTAAGTTATACTAGTTAGTCCTACTTCTATACCAAATTTCATTGCGCTAGAACCACGCGTTCAGATTATACAGTGTGTGCTCGTCAATTATTTTCAGAAGTGTATGTATACACAGAAATCCAAAATCTGCTACATACAGACTGATACAAAAACAACCGCTCATTACATAAATTCACAAGAAATACAGCAGAAATTGATTAAAGAACTAAAAAAGACGACTGGAAGACGGAACAGGGTACACAAGCCAGAATACCTGAGATTAAACCAAAAACAGAAACCAGTGTAAGCCTATCGAAGGAAACTGAAGTTTGTCAGGCAGAAAGAGTTGCCATACATCACTGTGTGGGCAAAGCTCTAAAATGATGAAAAAGCTCCCCAGAAGAGGTTCAGGTTAAGAAACTTATTAAAGAATATATGTTCAAATTCGCAGAAGACCTTCTAAACAAAGACAGGAGAACTGTTCAAGTTAATTTTACGGCTGCTAACAGGAGACGGCAGACTCGATAAACATATGAGCAACCTTGATTTGACGGAAACTATTATGTGCAGAATCTGACAGAATAAAAGACCTCGTAGTATATTTCATGTTAATGTGAGAGAGTTGTCAGCGTGAGCCTAGAATGCATTGGCCAACTCTACCCAAGCACGCCTGAGTAGCTAGTGGAAGACATACTTGCCAATGCAAGAGAGGTTCATAAAAACGGCCAAGCTATACCAGGTCGTTTATAAAATAGAGAAACAGATTCTTTAAGATACCGGTCCTTTCTACTATGTAGTTTTTAGCCAGTTTAATTAACATTAACTCAGCGAATTACTAACTACAACTTAAATAACTCACACACAATTCTCCATCGTATTTATAATTTAAGTTTCAACCAATGTTAAGTACATACATATTATATGGAAAATGGAAACTTAATATTAACTTTTGTATCTGTTTACTTTCCCTCTAATTTCCTCCTAGCTTCACCGCTTGCCAAGATATTTCGCTAGCGCGATGTCAACAGATTGCTAACAAAAATTCCCTCAAAAAAATACAATTTCCAAGTTTCTCGGTGAAATATTCTCTAGCGCGAAATCGCGAATAACTCTCAACTTCTCGCTTCAAATTTCCATTTAATTACGACGAGAAGATGTGCCGTGCGTACACCTCGTCGCCAAAAACGCACCACATTCCCGACGCGATCGCAATACAACTGATAACTCCGTTTTCCTTGTCTAGACGCAGGGTGTTCTTCTATATACGTACATACGTTGATGTGGATCCCCTAAGGTTTTCGTCGACGTTGCCGCAGCATGTTCGAATTAAATGAGGTAGAAGAAAATGTTAATTTCGTTTGTTTCATCGCCGCATGTGATTAACTGAAATCAGTCAGAATTCTTTATGAGAAATTACGAATACGTAAATTTAATGAAGTTAACGTTAGTTTCACGCGGTTGCTGTCGAATTTAAACGTATGTAGTTTTAAAAGGGATGGCACAAATGTTTCCATTAATGTGCGTATCAAATTTATAAACAAAAACACCGCGAAAGAAGTTTCTCCTTCATTTAGATGGATTTGTCATCTGGTGATGACTGCTGACATCTTAACAAGAGAATGAATTCCTTTGAAAGATATTTTTTGTGTTGTAGGTATGCACGTTTGTAAGTGAACAACATAAAAGAAAATGCAGAATATATTCATTAGTGTTCTAATTCTAACCTATCTAGTATTTTAAATGTAGTTAGTTAAGAAAATGACATACAGAGGTCGCACGGCGACAGTTGAAATATACACAAAAATGTAATGTCAAACAATGATATATGTCGATTAATGTGATTAAATAAACTGTGAAATAATCTGTGTTGTGTTCCTCGAACCCACTACCTTAAGTTACAACATAACTGGCGACGATAACGGGATTAAGTTAGTGTCCTAACAACAACACGAGATCGGAGGTAGAAAAATATAAAGGAAAAGTAAGCTACGATAGTTGTTTAAAAAAAAAGCATGGCGTTGGTAGGATCTATCGAACAATTCAAAAGTAGTACTGATGATTTTTTATCGTATGCAGAGAGGTTGGAACATTTATTCAAGGTCAATAATGTTCACGACGATCGAAACCTTGGAAGAAAATGCCACCTTAGTATTCCACAAACCTTATGCAATGCCCATGGCAAT
Source organism: Popillia japonica (assembly GCA_004785975.1). Lineage (NCBI taxonomy): Eukaryota > Metazoa > Arthropoda > Insecta > Coleoptera > Scarabaeidae > Popillia > Popillia japonica. Next base: position 48,504 of record SMLS01074483.1, read on the forward strand.
GAGGAAACCAGTGGAGGATGAACTCAATCAGATGGTAAATGACGGTATACTGGTAAGAACCACGCAAGCGAGTATTGCAAGCCCCATTGTCGTTGTGCCGAAGAAATCTAGCGGAATCAGAATCTGTGTGGACTTTAAGAAAACGCTGAACCCGATATTGAAAACCGATCATTATCCATTACCACGGCTGGATGAAATATTTCAGTCGATGGCTGGTACCACAGTATTTACCGTTATGGATTTGACAAAGGCGTATCTTCAACTTCGTGTGAATGAGAAGTCACAAGAATTTTTAACGATTAACACGCATGTAGTCCTAGTTAGATTTACGAGGCTTCCGTACGGAGCCTCCAGCGCACCCGCCATATTCCAAGCTACAATGGAAAGCATTCTGAAAAATTTACCTATGGTAGGTATATATCTGGATGATATATCATAGGGGGCGTAGACGTCAAACATGCTGTCGAAAATGTCAACAAGGTATTAAACCGCTTGAATAATGCCAATGTAAAGGTAATAATACAAAATGTCTGTTTTTTAAGGAAACTGTAGAATTTTTAGGTCATACATTAGATGCAACCGGAATTAAGCCTAGTAAGGTAAAAGTATCTGAGATTGCTAACGTGCCCAAACCTGAGAATGTAACTCAACTCAAAGCTTTTCTAGGCATGATCAATTTCTACGCTAGGTTTTTACCAAACTTATCAACAGAGTTACATCCCTTGTATGAACTTTTAAAGAAAGTTGTGACGTTTAAATGGTCGAAGTTCTATCAAATTGCGTTGGATAAAAGCAAGGAACTGCTAAGTGAATCTTTTACACTTATTCAGGTAAAGCCAGATGGCGAGCTTACAATCACAGCGGACTCATCCGCGTATGGGGTAGGAGCGGTGTTAGCCCAAACAGTTGATGGGGAAACCAAGCCGATCACGTGCGCGTCTAGCACATTATCGGGGAACGAAAAGAACTATTCACAAGTAGAGAAAGAAGCTCTGGCGGTGATATTCGCAGTGAAAAGATTTCATAAGTACATCTATGGAAGAAGAGTGACCCTAGTCACTGATCATCAAGTGTTGGAAAATATTTTTGGAGCTAGAAATAGTTTATCCGCAGTAACAAACGCTAGATTACAAAGATGGGCGATTCTATTGTCCGGATACCAATACGAAATAAAGTATAAGAAGGGGACGGAAATATGCAATGCCGATTGTCTATCAAGGTTGCCTATATCTAACAGTCTACAGTCTACAGATGTAGACGAGGTCCTAGCTTTGAGTACGTTAAACACCCTACCTATTACTGCAGAGGAAATTAAAGAAGAAACAAACAGAGATCCGGTTTTAATAAAGGTGAGAGAAATGACGCTACACGGATGGCCAAATCATGTACCCGACGAAAAACTCCAACCATACTTTAAGAAGCGTTTTGAAATAAGTGTAGAACAGGATTGCTTGACATGTGGATCACGAGTTATAATTCCTACGTCGTTCAGAACATACTTTTTGGAAATTCTTCATGAACAGCATCCTGGCATAACCAGAATGAAATTGCGTGCCAGAGGAGATATATGGTGGCCAAATCTAGACGCCGAGATAGAGAGGATAATTCAAAATTGTGAGCCATGCAATATTTTTGCTCCAAGTAGTCCCGAAGTAACGCTTATGCCATGGCCACGAAGTTCCAAAAACTGGTCTAGAATCCACATCGATTTCCTTAAACTTGAAGGGACCGAATTCCTACTTATCATAGATAGTTGTTCGAGGTGGTTGGATGTATATATCATGAAAGGAACAGATGCCAATAAAACCATCGAAAAGCTACGCCACTCCTTCGCAATCTTCGGACTGCCGGAAGAAGTTGTAGCCGACAATGGACCACCGTTTAATTCAGCTGAATTCCATCGATTTTGCAGAACAAATGGTATAAAGATTACTATTACACCACCATACCACCCTACTTCAAATGGCCTTGCAGAAAAGAGCAAGGGTAAAGAGATGGTCGATATTGGGTGTTGTCACAAATATGGGTCGTATGTTGAAGAGTGCCTTTGTTTAAAACAAAATGATAATGAATAATGTATTTATCCGTTACTATTCGAAAGCACTGTATATACAGGTATTGTGATACATGCGTAGTTACTATTATATTCCACTCATATTTTTTTAAATCAATTTAAAAACATGCAGTTACGTATTTACAAAAGCGGATGTATTTAAATGGAAAAATAATAGAATTTTATGTAAATTGAACGCACAGGCCAAATGTTATTTGATATACATACATATACAGCGTTACTAAAAAGTCCCGAAACGGTCGAATAACTTTGTTATTAGAAAATTATGATTTCTGAAATTTGGTATGGGGGTATAGTTAATATAAATGCATTTTATGCAATACAGTTTATATTTTTTTCACTTCCGGTTTAATCGGCAATACGTCCAACTTTTTTTTTTTTAACGGAACGCCCAGATTCTTTTAACACTTTTGAATGCAAAATAAAAAACTACGTTCAGGAAGTATTAAGATGTTTATTTTTATTCACAAGAAAACAGTTAAAA
>ML219539.1:741-14849 GCA_004785975.1 Popillia japonica
AACACTAACCCAATTCTTTTCTGTTATTTAAGTTGTATAATATAAAATATTATGAGCTATACATGTATTAGTACTATTAGAATCTCTCATACATAGAAATTTGAAATAAAGCACTCAGTTTGGTAATTTAATTGCAAATTTTTATTAAACAGTAGTCATTACAATATGTAATTAAAATGAAAATATGTAGCACATATGTGTACATTCTTAGTAGATGCAGTGGTTGTTCAATAGACACTTTTGGTAGCATCTAAACTGTTTTTTATCAACCACAACCATCTTTTTAATCTCCTCAGCTTTTTTGCTTTTTTCCACAAAACAAAAGCATCAAAATTTGTTATGCTAAACAAATTAAAAGTAGCCTAAGCAGCAATCTTCTTGTACATCTTTTACATGATTCGATCCCCTTTTTTGTTTTGTTAAGTGTGTAGTAAAAACAAAATGCGACGAATATACTGGACGTTTACTCGTTGTGTGTTCCTTATTTTTTTGTATAGTTCTCTCTCCTGCAGATTTAAGTTAGACAGAAAAAAATTGGATAGGCGCACTTCTACATAGAGTGCTATTATATTTCTATGCAACATATCCTTATGTTGCATTTTAAAATAATCGAGTCAAAGCATTATACGATAGGCAACCCATTATACATACTACCCTAGCGCCAAAAATAATTATTGTTTAGTGTCAATTGAAATACTATATAGGAGGTCATCATAAAGTATAACTATTCCATGACGTCGGCCCAGGAACCGACCCCTGCGGCACTCCCATTTCCGTTGTCAGAGTTTCATTCTTATCCAGCATTATTTTCCTATTTGACAGATAACTGGTAATTATGTTTACTAAATAGTAGTCGTAGTAGTCCTCTACAGTATCCAGCAGTGCTTCTACAGCATCGATAGTAGATTTGCCCTTTGGAAAGCCATACGGGTGCATGTGTAGGCTACCTTTTTCATCGAGTTCCTCGTGTAGCCTTGTCCTTATCATAATAATAATAATAATAATAATAATAATAATAATTATTATTATTATTATTATTATTGTTATCATTTGACATACTCTTGCTTACATTAATAAGTTGCAATCATTTTGCATTGATCGCATGAAACGTTCCAAAGTGACAAAAACACTTGATTCCTGCAATACGTTTTTACAAATTCCAACCGATGGCGTTGGAGAAGCGGTATGACTGGCTACGTCGCGTCATTATATTTTTCGACAGCAATTTTGAAACTGTATCAGCCTTGTCGGTATTTCAATCATCTTCATCCTCCCCTACTGTCGCCACGGATAGGAAAATGAAACCAAAGCTCTACAAGCTCTAGCTTTGAGGCCAAAGCAGCATACTGAGAATGTAACCGCAATGACACTATCTGTGGCACTATAAGTGGTAATGGAGTGGCTTCATCATTGATCGAAAAATTTTAGATTGCAAAGACTTTTTCAAGAAGATATAATTAACATATCCACTACAGTCGTTATCTCGAATTTCTCGAGTAATAATTATCTTATTCAGGTGGTCATTCATTTCAAATTAGAAATTTAGCTAAATTTAAAACAAGAACGAAATATCCCGAGATCCGACAGGATAAAAAAAAAATTCTTTCCGGCAGACTCACTCCTACAACATCGCCGATCCAAAAAGATCTAGAAAATTACAGTAATAAATATTGCGAGATGTGCTCTTTAATTTGTACAACTCAACGTCGAACAGTCGGCGAGAAAACGCTGTAGCGAGACGGAAGTGACTGGAACAGGATGGTGGGAGACGCTTGCCGCCATTTCATCGTAAGGTAATTCTAATTTAGTTCCATTATAAATACCTTTAATTTGAATGAATGCGCAGGCTATTCCTTCTTCCTCTAACTAGCTGCTGCCTCTAACTTCGTTCTGTTGAATCTATCTCCCCGTGGAGGCAGTAGCAGCCAGCTTCTCTGCGAAAATAATCGGACCAACGTCGAAATACTAATAAGGTATCGATTTTTGCACCGACAGACTTTTAGGAACGAGATTCTGGGGGAGGGGAGGAGGGACTTGATATATGGCGCGCTTTTTAACGAACTGCACGCCGGAGAAAATTGACTTTGTAAAATGGCGGCAGGGCCTTTCTCACTTTAAAGCTACCTCATCGGTTTTGATAAATTGCTCTGACCAAACACATACATATTATCACGTACTGTGTCAAATTGATATATCGCCCTTTTGAATTTTTCCCAATTAGGAGTTGGTATCAGCTAAGCAGAGCTTTGATTAGCTCAGCAGCATTGTTGGAATTAGGAAGCCTCCTCAGTCTTAGCAAAAATTAACTAGAATTTTGGGATGCAGTTAAATTATGCAACGTCTGTGTAGCTTCCTATTATTCCGCTATTGTCTAGCAAACTTCATTAAGTATTCTACAAAACCAATGAAGATATTTTTAATTAAAGCACTGCGCCATCATGATGGTGCGCTTTTATTAATTTTTAATGAAGCGTATGCTTTACTGCAGACTATGCTCTAGGTATACACCTCCGACGGTTTCCAGTTCGTCCTTCCTTTTCTGGATGAAAGACGAATTTAAATGCAAAGACCCTATACCGTGAAATATCTGCTTAATGAATACTTCACGCTGGAGCGAAGCGAAGTATTATTTAATAACTATTAACGGGAATATATTACCTAGTAGCTTGGCTATATTATTGCAGCGTTAAGTCAACATAATTGAAATTTACCTTAAACTGTTAGACGGCGGAGGTGGATGATGGATTTTCTTGTGGGCACATTGTACTGGAGCTTGAAGCGAAGCTTGACGCAATAGCTTACGACGACATAAACAATCATCCGTACGAAAACAACTTCAATTTATCTCTACCATTTCTAGTATTAAAAATTATCCTTCACTTAAAATAAAAGGCGGAAAATAAACACAAAAAGCCTCATTTTAATGTCCGCAAGTTTCAGCCTGACCGAACTTTCTGCTCTTAAATCGTGGCGGGCTTTTTCCTCGTTTACTACGACAGGACGTGGCGGTTTGTTTTAGTAGAAAAGGTATACGCACGGTGCATTAACGGTGCTATTTCGGTCAGGAGAAATAGCACTAAAGTCAAACAAATTTCCAACCATCGGAGTGTAGCCAACCTAGTAAACTAAAACTACCGGCGGAGGCACAACCGAGAAACATACGAAACAAATCAGTGAAGATTTATACGCTGGAGTTAAAGTAGCAATCGTTACGAAGCCGGGAGAGAATCAGAACTCTTTCATCGTCTTTTCAGGTTCTCGGTAGGAACCACTGCGGTATACATATGTATATGTTAGAGTTGAAACGTTAAGTTTCGTTGAGTGTGGGTAGTAGCTGGACGACATATACATACATGGGTTAGTTAAAAGTATGGATTATTGTCGTTAATATTCATTTTAAAGAATTATGTTCAATATAAAAGTTTGTTATTATATATTTTGAATTTTTTTCTCTTTACAATAATGTTTTTGTTTTTTTTTTAATTCATTTTAATAACACAAATATTCACTGGATCTCTTGGTGCCGAAGTAGAACTCTAGATCACTATCACCCACAGGACACCAAACACTTGGGTAAATGCCAACGCGTTTCGACAGCAATGCTGTCATTATTATCGCCTTGATAATGACTGCATTGCTGTCGAAACGCGTTGGCATTTATCCAAGTGTTTGGTGTCCTGTGGGTGATAGTGATCTAGAGTTCATTTTAATAACTTAAGAAAAGGCCGGTTCAAGTGTTTAACAGATGTTCGGTACATCGCAGATAGACAGAAGTGAAGCAAACTTGAGCGACATAATTTTATTATTGGTTATTGTGCACGTAAAATATTTGACAGAAATAATTTATTTCATTTCAATTTAGCAATTTGTTGCTGTTAATATTAACAATGACGAGTTTAAGTGAACATGAACGAATTGAAATACTTATGATGTTGGGTTACGGAGATAGACGCAGAAGTTTACAAGACGTTCGTAATTTATTTAATGATTGAAAGAGCTATTGGTTAGTGTTTGAAGCAAATCGTTATTCAATAAGACGGCTCTTCATTTGTTGAAGTTTTTGTCGTTGTAATTCTGAGATGGTAGCTTTGTATTTCTCTAGTTAGGTTGTAGTCATTATGTCGGTCAGTTAACAAATATGCGAGTGAATTTAATAGTTTCTGGGTTGCGTTTCTCTTGAAGCTAAAACACAAAAGCGACCTTGCCATTGTCATTAAAAATGGCTGACACAAGGTTAGAAGAGAGAGGTGAGGCGTCTATCTATCTATCTACTAATATAGAAATACAGAAATAGAAAAAGAAAAGTTGAAGTGGTGAGGAAAGAGGACACAAGGTTTGATCTATAACTGGCGAAAATTGACCAAAAACTCACATCAATGTCGGAACTGTCTATTAGATTAGGATTGAATCTCTTTCACCGAGATCTTTTCAGATATATTGTGACTCACTTTATCTTAAAGGGCGCCCTCTAACTCTGCCTACCTTAGGAAGCCTATCATCCTTGACAGCGGCTTCCTTATGTGGCTATGCCTGAAACCCGATCCTAGCCAGGACTACGCAATGACACAGCACATCAACTGAGGTTTCTTCCACCTCCTTGCAGATAGACCACCAGACCAGACCATGTCATCTGCTTGTTCACTCTACAATGACCAGTCAGCCAGACCTACTATCATTTTGACAGTCTTGCTTCATGAATTATTTTGCATGTCTTTAGATCTTTGCCATTTTGGAGTTGTTACCCATTCATTCGTTGATGGACTTTTTAGTTTGCGATTTGGTGGTGCCACACGAAGGGTCGACTTTTAGGGAAAAATACATTTTTATCTAGTTTGGTCCATTTTTCTACTCCTCTAACGTAGTCAGGACTGCTCATATGAATGTTTTGTCGTTTTTGACTAGTCAAGCAACATATCAATTAGAAATTGTTTGTGGTGCTAACGAAAAGTTTTTCAATGTTGAGGTTGACTTCTCATGGTAGGGAAATTGTGTTTTGCTTCAGCAGCATGTTTTGGTTAGCTTATCTTATCTTAGCTGATCAGCCACTGGTTACCTCGTCCCAATAATGTCTTCTAGTTTTTTTGGTTTACTTTGGACACTACAGTTGTACAGAAATTTGGAATCTGTTTGAGGACTTTGGTGATATATTTGATCTCATTCGACCTGGTTAACTCCAAATTTGTGCCTAAATAATATTCTTTCTTAAAATTTTCTGACAAGCTATTTATTAAGTTCAGAAGTCTATGGGTGATGAAAGAACGTCAAGTTAATTACTGAAGTAAATTATTTCCCTCAAGCAGGGTAGTTCTACGTACTTGATACCACCCCGATCGATGTCCTGTTCACTTTCGACTTTATACACACAACACTTCACTTCATGTTCAGACTACTCGCTAATACCGATGAGATGAAGAGGAATTTTTAATTAGGCGGATTTGTTGAATTAATTAATCGTTTAATTAGAGCGTATAATTAATTCAGGTGAAATTTTACTCCCAACGTGAAACTCCCATCTTTCTTATCTCCTCCACCATGCTACGGAGAAAAGATTTATGTTTTCCCGAGCGTATACTATTAATTGAAGAACGACAACGATGTTGCCTTTTTTCCGGCTCCCCATCCTCCCAATTTTCCTCTTCTTCTACTTCTTCAGCGGATACCGTCGCCGTTTTTTTTTTCTGGCCCTCCGCTCTCGCGCTGGCCTTTTTTCTCCTTCTTTCTCGGCGTCAAGTTTTCGCGACTTTGACGGATAAAATAAGCAATGTTCGCGCTCCCCAATCCGAGAGAGCGCCATACCGTAAACAGTATCATTTTTTTTCCGCGCCGCCTGTTCCTTTCCATTCGGAATAATTGGCACTTCTGGCCGTCCAGTTCGGTTCGGTGTTTACGTTGTAATGCCTCCGCTCCTGCCGCTTTTAATTAGGCGGGTAAAGGGAGTTATTTTTGATTGGAAAAATTAATGTCTTTTTAAAGAAGTGCTTTGCTCTTTTTATACTGTTCTCGTTTCAAATAAGATGGCAGTTATTTCGAAGATTTTCAATGGGAGTTTTCCAATTAAGTAATGGAATAGGTTTTTAGACGGTTTAGATGCATTTGAAGCAGATTTAGGAGATGATCAGTATTTCGCGAAGACGATTCGACAATTTGAAGGGAGGAAGCTTTTATATCCACATAAAAAAAGAGAAACACCTCGAGGTCGTATAAGTGATGTCGCACCTACCACAGAACTGCGTCTGTATACGTAAAAGAGGTATTTAGCATCCATTTCATAAATTTTTCGTTTAACTCGTAAGGTTCGTAGGTATAGCGGAAAACCGCCTACCTGCTATAGTAAAAGACTTTATTAACGCTGAATGACACACACGGGACAAGGAACATGAACTCTGAAGGCAATACAGGAGTCTGAGTCGTTATTAAAAAAGCTTTCTGTGTATGTAACGACGTAATGATTTGCGATGTTCTTTTTAGATACGTTTTTTTTATGTATGTGTAAAGCTCGCTTTACTGGAGGGATAAACTGGCTTCCATGATCGTAAAAGTTCTTTTACAGTTTAAATACGCTTCTATTGTTAGGCAGTTTTATGTTAAATGTATAAGAATTAATATTCGCCATCGGAAAGATCTTTGCTCTCGATTTTCTTATGAATTTCTATTTAATTGTGAACTAGTGTTAGGGAGGGTGTATTAATATTTGCATTAAAAACCTTATCTCCAAATGAATAGGTAATTGGTAACTTATTTTTGGTCGACCAAAGGTTAGATTTTCATTGAGCAGTTAGGTATCTCAAGATAGATTAGATTTAAGCAAACGATTAGCAAAAGATTGCCTAAAAGAAAGTCAACTGAAGAATCAAGAATTGGTGGTCTAAATAAAGGCTACAGCTCTAGACAAAAACCACATTACCGAATTCGACAAATGTTGCTTTAAACTCTGCAATATTTAACAGAAGGGAGACATCGTAGTGGTTCGCAGCATTGAAACTAATGCTGAAGTTTCTAAGGGCAAGAATTAGTAGCAGAAAATTAGCTAATTAACGCTATATTAATTAGACATCCGGTGAGCCTCCACTCAAAGGAGGAACTTTGACATAGTAGATAGACGGGTCAGAAATAGATCCAGTTAGACAGACAGACAGTCCAACGGCGTTGTGTGGTCTGGTACATTAATGTACATTTGTATATGCAGTTTAAGGCAATTGGGACACAATAACCAGGTTCACCACCATTCAGTTGGGTCTTAAGTGACCAGGCGGAGGAAGGGAACGAAATCAAAGAAGCAGCCAAAATTGCTTTAGCCCCCTCTTTTTTCTTTCTTGTGAATCAGGAAACTTGACGTATTACCAGCCAAGACCAGAAGCTATTCAATGAAGTCAAAAACTTTAAACTCGAACACCAATGGAAAGTGAAGGCGTGCATGCACCCTAACCCAGTACGGTTGAAAAATTTTTTGCCAGCTGATGGCAGCATTACAGAAACTTCCAATGAGATTTTGAAGGTCATGCTTAATACTCACTTGCAAGCCTACAAAATCATTGGCAGAGACTACCACCACAGAACAAAGCCTTGCAAGTAAAATCTTTACAACAATGAGAACCAGATGGGCTTTAATGACTTTCAAACCCTACAAATTATCTGGAGGAGACGTAGTTTTTCCTAAGCTGGTGCTATCACTCAACAAAGGGAACCTTGCACTATTGCCTACAAGCTGCGGAAAGCTGAAGATCAAATCCGCCGTCTATGACAAGAAGATTTACAGACAGCAGAACACATTCTGTCAGGTGTTTTAATCGGATCTTTACAAACGATTACTTATGGAGCAGTGGAGTGGAGTAAAATAAATAACGTAACCATTGCGACGATTAATCTCGCCAAAGTGCAAAGATTAGCATGTGGTTGGTTAGGCATACGCCTTAGCCGTCTGAAGCCCACAAAACTTAGTACCCAAAGCGAATGAGACAACCATCACACTATTACGACACGCAATAAAAACGCCTTGGTAGTACACCGATGGGTCCAAAACGGTAGAAGGAATTGGAATAGGGATATATGGACCTAGAACTAAATATTTAGAAAGCTTGGGGAGATTTTCAGAATTCTTTAAACTCAGCAAAACCGATATTCGTAAAGGAACCTTTCACCTTTCTTTACAACGAGAATAGAGGACACAATAGATCTTTTAGGTTGCAGAGTATGATCACTCTAACACCGAAGATATAGTATATAAGTATATTTTAGTTGACTTAACGCCGTTTTTGAAAGATAATTGAAATATTTAATAAAATTTGGACAAAAAAGGAATGGTTTAGGCCAGTTATTTTTTCATTTCAACTGTTTTAGAGTTGTTCTACAGTGTGCTTGCATCCTTTGCAAAAAAAAATAGATCTGTTTTATCTAGATCTAAATTTCAAAGACTGGGGCTTGTTCGTTTCTAAAGAGATACTAGAATTTAATTAACATTTGTTTAGAATGGGATACTACAAATTAGGCAGAAAAAAAAACTAAAAAAAACCTATTTTAAATTAGCTCCCATTTTTATAAATTTTAGTGAAAATGCTTCTAAAAATAATACTAGCAAATTTATTTACTAAACAAATACTAGAACTTAAACAATTTTTCTAAATTTAAAACCCTAAGAAGTTGTTTTAGATGTATTCTACCTTGCTCCATATTTGAAAAAATTATTAAAAATTAGTTCGAAATGAAAATGAGCCTCCCTTCTTTTTTAAAATAAAAAAATGTTGAAAATGGTTTTTTGTTGTACATTGTTTGAGAGTTTTATTTAAGACTTGTGCGGCATTGTTCTATGTTCGTTCTATACTGTCCTGGAGCTCTAGAAACGAATACTACAAATTAGGCACAAAAAAAACTTAAAAAAACCTGTTTTAAGTTAGCTCCCACTTTTATAAATTTTAGTGAAAATGTTTAATAATAATACGAGCGAAGTTCTTTTCTAAAAAAATACTAGACTAGAATCTTAAGAAGTTGTTTTAGATCTATTCTACCTTGTTGCATGTTTGAGAAAAAATATTAAAAATTAGTTAGAAATAAAAATGAGCCTCCCTTCTTTTTTAAAATAAAAAAAAAAATTGAAGATGGTTTTTTGTTGTAATATTATTTGAGAGTTTTATTTAAAATGTGCGGGGCATTGTTTATATTCTTCTATACCGTTTTGGAGTTCTAGAAACGAATACTACAAATTAGGCAGAAAAAAAACTAAAAAAAACCTATTTTAAGTTAGCACCCATTTTTATAAATTTTAGTGAAAATTCTTCTAAAAATAATACGAGCAAAGTTATTTTCTAAGAAAATACTAGACTTTAAACAATTTTTCTAAATTTAAAATCTTGAGACTTAACTAGCATTTGTTTAGAATTGGAAACTACAAATTAGACAGAAAAGAAGACTAAAAAAAAACCTATTTTAGGTTAGCCCGCATTTTTATAAATTTTAGTGAAAATGCTTCTAAAAACAATACAATCAAAGTACTTTTCTAAACAAATATTAGACTTTAAACAATTTTTTTTAATTTAAAATCTTAAGAAGTTGTTTTAGATCTATTCTACCTTGTTTCATGTTTGAGAAAAAATATTAAATATTAGTTAGGAATAAAAATGAGCCTTCCTTCTTTTTTAAAATTAAAAAAAAAAATTGAGAATGGTTTTTTTGTTGTATATTGTTTGAGAGTTTTATTTAAAACTTATGCGGCATTGTTTTATGTTCGTTCTATGCAGTTTTGGAGTTCTAGAAATGAATACTACAAATTAGGCAGAAAAAACACAAAAAAATCCTATTTTAAGTTAGCTCCCACTTTTATAAATTTTAGTGAAAATGCCTCTAAAAATAATACGAGCAAGAAAAGCTGAGAAAAGAACTTTCTCAACAAATACTAAAATTTAAACAATTTTTCTAAATTTAAAATCCTAAGAAGTTGTTTTAGGTCTATTTTATCTTGTTCTCTATTTGTAAAAAAATATTAAAAATCAGTTCGAAGTGAAAATGAGCCTCCCCCCTTTTTAAAATTAAAATAAAAATTTAAAATGTATTTTTGTTGTATATTGTTTGGAAGGTTTACTTTAAAACTTTTGCGGCATTGTTTTATGTTCGTTCTATACTATTTTGGAGTTCTAGAAGCGAATACTACAAATTAGGCAGAAAAACAAACTAAAAACGCCTATGCTGGCTGCTCCCATTTTGATAAATTTTAATGAAAATGCTTTCAACAATAATAGCATCAATCACTTTTTAAATATTTTCAAGTTCTATGTTGTTTTATAAACGCCAAAAAATCATTTTTAATTCGCGAAAAGGAGGAGGTGGACTAAAAATGATTTTAAAATTTTAATAAAAATTCATTATTTTTGAGGAATTTAGTGGTTTGACACTAAGTCACATTATAGGAGATTTTTATTTATTCCTTGACGGGTTGACCATTGTATTTTTGTTTAGGACGCAGGTTTTATCCCATTTATTATCTAAATTCAAAAATGTCGAGAAATTATAATTTTATTATCTCATAATATCAGAAGTTTTTATGAAACTTGCCAATAGCTCTAAGTGCTCTTTACTAGCAGATATACATACATAGCAACAAGTATCTGTTCATAAAAGAAAATTTTTAAATAAACTACGTAAGTGCAAAAGAAGAGTACGTTTGCCGTTATTTCAGTATTGTCATACCATCAAGGACACATAACATCCAACATCTTCACTCAAATATAATCCTTCAAAATATATACTTTGTTCTACATTTTCTTCTTGCCACCGATGTCTCTAAACACGTAACTTGCAATAAACAAAAACATCAAAGTACCATCACAAGAAATTTGCTTCTTATTTTCTATCGAGTGCACCTCAAGGTCACACAATGCCCAGGTTCTAGCAGAATGTGTGGGATATTCACTCTGATTTCACAACCAAGTTGCTGATGGTGCTCCTTTAGTACCTGGTGTTGGAACGGTGTTGACTCAATCTTAACCTAATTCTTGAGTGGATACCTATTGGAGAGATTTAAAGATTTGTGCTTGTAAGTCAACCAGATGTTTATATATATGAGAATAGCAGCACCAATGGCACTAATTCTGCAATATGTCAAAGGCAACGATATATGTATGTGTTTCAGTAGAATTTTTGAAAGATTCAGATTTATTTCTAGTCACTTCCCTTCTCCTCCTTTCTCTTCTTGCCACTCTTTAAGATTTTCTTCATCCATTATTCTAGATAATCGAATCTTTTGTATATTCGAAACTTTCCCCTCGCAGAAAGCTACTTTTTATTGCCACGTCATCAGCGGAATTTATCCTCCCATATCAACAGTAAAATATTATTGGCATCAGGGTCATATTCAACTTGTCTTCATCGAAAATAATTTATTACATCGGGATCTCGATCGATCAGTTCTTCGGACCACGAATCTACCGGAGAACACGGCGGTAGCACCATCCTATTCGGATGGAGCCGTGTCGCCGTACTTTCCCCTTCCCTCGCCGAGAGAGGAACTGGAAAGAGAATTTCTGCGGGGAAAACAGCGGCAATGTCGTTTCGAGCTACGGTTTCGTGTCGAAATTGATAGCGGAAAGGTTACGAGAGAAAATTATGAAGCAATTTTGTGGGTGCCACAGTCATTAGTCTTTCTGGGAGGCCTTTATACGGTGGCGGTGGCGCTTGGTCCGATGCAGTTTTCGACCGCAGAAACGCTTTATAACATCACCATCGTCGGGATATTTTACATGACACTGAAGTTCCAATATTAGTTAAAGGCGGAATAAGGATAGATGCATGGAGGCGAAGAAGGTATTCGAATTTAGAATGGGGGTGGGGATGAGGCTATATTTTAAAGATATGGCGACCGACGTGGTGATTAAATTTTATTGTTAGTTGGCAATATGGTTTATGTATTCGTTACTTGGTTATGAGGACTAAGTTAGAATCGATGTTTGTTGCGTTTGATTACGTTTACATGATGACAGGTTCATTGTGGTTAAAAAGAATTGTTATTCTCTCACTGTTTTGGTTGTTATGGAACGTGTTTGGGCTTCTGATGAAGAAGGTCATCTCTTCGTCCACGGAGCTAGCATTGTACTAGCTCAATATGCAAGGAAACAGGTAGGAAGAGAAGTCATACATGAATTGAGAACTGAATGGCTAAAATATAAATTCTGGTGTCGCTGACGCCCAAAGCTCCACACTTCACCTAAAAGCTTCTAATGGATTCCCAAAGAAGCTTGGCCAGAATGACGCCTATTGATTGGATTTTATGATATGGAAATAGGAAAATAGAGCCAAAAGAATTTGTGTAAATTTTGTACCAACCCATTGCGGATACTGCCTCATATGGGCTCTCCAGCTGAGCCTAGTAATTTCAAAAACTAGTATTGATTCTATCCACTTATGCAAACAAAAATTTTGGTGCCTTTGATGCCCAGTGCTCCACACTTCACCCAAAAACTCCTAATGTGTTGCTAAAGGACGATAATGCAGTTACTGGCCAATTTGGTAATGGATTGGCTAGAAGGATCCTCTTTTTGATTGGATTTCATAATCTTGAGAAAGGGAAATAAAAGCCAAAGTAATTTGTCCAAATTTGGTACCAACCCATTGAGGATACTGCCTCATATGGGCTCTCCAGCTGAGCCTAGCAATTTCAAATACTAGTACTGATACTACCCACTTTTACAAAGGAAAATTTTGGTGCCTCTGATGCCCAGAGCTCCACACTTCTCCCCAAAAACTTTTAATGTGTTGCTAAAGGGCGATACTAAACTTACTGGCCAATTTGGTAATGGCTTGGCTAGACGAATCTCTTTTGTGGTTCCAACCCACTCAGAATTCTTCCTCATATAGGCTCTCTAGATGAGACTAGAAATTTCACGAACTAGTATAGATTCTGTCGACTTATGTGGCTTATATGATGGATTTATCCATACCCCACTTCTTGCTTCATTGCCCAATGCTGTCTGATCACACTTTTTGGGAATTTAAGTATAGGATTTTGGAAGAAAGTTTAAGAAATTTAATGGTATGCTTAAGGTTGGGCACCATGTACGTTAAAGACCTACAATCTTCAGAAAAATTGATTTATTTTTGTTGCTAAAGTCCAAATTACTAGAGCTGGTATATACCAACCATATATTTTCATTTTATGATATTGGGCGCAAAAATTTAGAGTTTGAATACCTCAAGCAGCACTGGTGCCCCTGTACAAACTTGCTCATCCTGCAATCTGCTTAGAGTTCAAATTATCCAGCTACAACTTCAGATAATCTGCTCAAATAATCTCTCCTAGTAGGTGTTTTTTAAAGTTTGGAAGCAATTTTCCAGTAACTTTTATTTATTCATAATGGGCCTCTAGAATTGTCATATTACACAGTATTGAAAAAAAGTAATAAAATTTGTTCGTTCTACCAGAACTAACTCCTGAAGTGACGTCAAATGTCAATAACAATTATAAAAATTATTCTTGACGGAGACAACGGTAAGACATAAATTAATATAGGAACCTGCGAGCAACAGAAATACACGATATTATTCTCAACCGACCAAAGAATAATTCCCCCTCGAAAACATCGTTATGAAGACATCAACTCGAAAGGAACCGTTTACCCGACCACCTAGCCCCCACGCTCCCATCAGTTTTTGTAAGTGGAAAGGTATATTCGTTTCTTTAAATACACTTGAAGGGCGCATGGGACCTTTCTACTCCTCTGACATGAACTCTTTTTCTTTCCTTTCTCTCCCATTCCTCGCGTATTCTTCGGGGGTTTTCCTCTTGTAATATACCACCCTTATATCTGCGTTTATTAAGGTGACTGAAATGAATTCACCCATTCTACCACTCTTCATTATATTATTCTCAAAATTCCCTTTTTGCGTTTATCATTTCGCTTACCTCCGCTTAGTGTGGCAGTCTTCTCCGTTGCCACGCCGTCACCATTCTTGTCTTCCTTGTTTCATACGCGTTTTCTATGCTTGGGATTCTTAATGGTACTGATATTTCAGAATGAGAAGTGGGTGGCTTAAATTTTTGTTTTGGTTCAATGAATGTATAACGTGTAACAACAACTGGAGCTCGCCTACGGGAATTATGTTTTCAAATTTTGAATTACATTAAT
>SMLS01074490.1:0-14294 GCA_004785975.1 Popillia japonica
AAACCGCTGTACATCTTTTTTATCTTTTGGTTTGGGCATGTTTTTTATTGCTGAAACAATGAACCTGCGTGGATGATTGACATAACATGGTGCTGCGAACAGGATTCGAACCTGTGTAGGCAAAGCCCATTTGATATACCTATGTAGATTCAAAACGATATATACATTTTCATTACATGTGGGTTATGCAACTCAGATTGCATACCTGTATAACAGAGGCATGGCTAAAAATGAAGATAATGGAAACCTGATTGGGATATGTTTTGATCAGGATGTTATCAAAACGTTATCGTCAATTAAGTCCGTTTTCATTAAATGTTTAATTTAGAAAATGGCTGGTAACTCAGAAATTTTGTGTAAAATGAACAGCATATGCTAACATAAACAAAAATGTGTGATACTAATGTACTATATTTTTTAAGAAAAATCCAGACTAATATTCACGTGTGTTTGATTTAGGCAACTTACGAGGTCTATTTTATTTTACTTCCACTTTTATAAGGTTTGCCATAGTATTCGCCAGCTGTCAAACAAGGTTTTTTTATATTCTTGGAGCATAATTCCTCTACGCTATGTTATACTTATTAATTACGTTATACAGGGTGTCCATGAGTATGTGGGCAATATCTCGGATACATAAAGTTTATGTAAAAATAACACTGTATCTTTATACATTTTTTTTGCTAGGGTGCACCACTGCTGAGATATTCAACCCTAAACATAGAATTGGCTAGGTGGTTTTTTAATGCAATTATGACGCAATTAACGAAAATAGGTAACCCTTATTTCAATACCTTGGGATGCTGTGATAAAGTTCATGTAAATACGTCATTTGGATAGAACGATTGATAGAACTGTCAAATTATTATTTCAAAATTACAAGCTATTATAATCTCCGTAATAATAAGTTTTCTCGTTTTAATTACATGCTATTTTGTTTGTATTTGTTGTGGTTACAGATATTTTATTTATTTGTTATTGGTATTCTATGTATTACTTTCATTAGTTGCTTAGTTTAATAAACACATTTAATGAGTATGCAGATATGCATTTAATGTACGGACTGGCTTCCGTTAGAGAATCTTTAATTCGACGTATCCAAGAGTGTATTCGAGTCCAAGGATCTAATGTGGAGCCTTATTATTAATTTTTATAAATAATTGGATAAATTATTAATTATTTAATTTCTTTCAAGTAGATTTTAATGTATGTATTGAAACAAAATGTTACCAATTTTCGTTAAACTTATTTTTTTTCGGAAACAGAGCATTTTATGGAATCCATTAAGAGTAGATTATTCTCACTTAAGGTCCAAGGAATAGTAAACACTTATTGGAGAGTAAAAAAACTACAAACCTTAAAATAGGATGAAAGAAATACATAATTTCATTTAAAACACCACCTAGCCAATTCTATGTTTAGGGTTGAATATCTCAGCAGTGGTGCACCCTAGCAAAAAAAATGTATAAAGATACAGTGTTATTTTTACATAAACTTTATGTATCCGAGATATTGCCCACATATTCATGGCCACCCTGTATATAGCACTAAGCGGATATAAAAAATGCAACATAATTCTTCATATTACTGATTTATTAATCAAGATTATTGTTTTATACACTTAAAACACATTTATTTTTCCAGTTCTACACATGTAAACATTTTTTTAACAAATAACGACTGTTCATTATAATACTGCTTCTATTAGCTAATCATTTTCCACGGCACGAAAAGTCCATGTTCATTAAAATTATGAGACTCAACTCCTTAATATAATGGAAATTTTATCACAATATTCGAGTATCATATAGCAAAGTTGAGATTATATTAGAGTAAGTATACAATCTTATAATGTTTTACGTATTATCAAAAGGCGTTTTTTATTTGAGATTATTGCTTTTATAATTAAATACAATTACAAGCTTTATTATTCAGATTCACTATATTTTTTTTCATAAATACTTTCAGAAAATCAACGTATGCAAAATTATAGTTTTAAGATTAATGGTGCTGTTGTGTGCAGGATAATAAATTATATACATAAGCTATAAAATAAATAAAATTGTTTATATACATTGTTCTTTGGTTTAAAGGTTTTGCCATATTTTGAGTTTGTCCAACGAATATGCATGTTCATCCCTTAGTAGCTCACTAATTGGCAGGAATGAAGATTATATCAATCTGAAAAAGACAATGATTAATAAAGAAATAGAAATTTCATCATGGAAAGCAAATGACATTTTTAATGACATGACGCTTTATGGGATTTTTTAAGCTTTGCCCTTGTACCATAATTTTCAAATTAAACAAGAATTTCCTTTTTATTAAATTCCAAAGACTGCTTTGGAACCGATTGCGTTGCTCTAAAGAGTACTGGTTGGATGCGCTTTTCCAGATTATTTAAATTCCCTTTGAAGCTTTAAACTTAATTTAGTAACTGGAAAATATTCACTGAAAATTCGCATTTAATTTGAGAAAGATAATACACGGTTAAATTTAATACAGATACATAGTGCAAAAGCCCTTTCATTGTTCTTGATAGTTTGTCGAAATTGTAAAATTTGAGTACCTAAACGACGTGCGTAGTATGATACTAAGAAATAAAAAAGAGACTGCATTTTGGCGATTTGGATTACAATTAGCATGGAAATGATAATTTCTATGTATATATTTGCATTATAATATATGTACATATATCGACTAGCGTGCATCGTATCCATTACTCAAGCGTCTTATTTACAATTATTTTCAAAATTTACAAAAAATGTGTTAGGGACTTTGATAACTCATGAAAAAATATATAAAATTACATTTTTATTTTGAGGGAATTTTTTTTATAATCATTGTAACGTCCCATTACACCATAAAGTACAATGTTTTTAATATACATCTTTACTTGAAATGTCTTGGATATCACGGTTAGCAAAAGTATAATTCATTTCGTGTTTTTGTAATATATCAAGAATACATTTGGCAGAATTAAAGGCAAAGCGAAAGAAAAATCTATTGAAAACCGAAAGGTTCTTCAACATGTATACTTATACAATAAAGAAATCTGATACGTTTTTATTTTTAACATGTTTTAGATACATTTTCAATACTAACCATTTCGATTTTTACATATATTCCATATGCCAAATACTTGATTCATCTAACATTTCCCATTCGCGCACCTACTAAAGAAAAACATGTATTAGCGAATAAATCGGCAACTAATTCAATGGAATATATACTTTTAGGAGTTAGTAATATTATAAACATTGCGTATTAGTAACGATATTACAATCACTATGTAGAGTTTCATTTTGTATGTTTAAATATACAGTGTGTTTTTCTTTGTATACGAATGGTAACTTGCATTTTTATTATTTCTAACGATCTAATAATTAATAACAGATATTGGCCAATGGAAAACTAATTTAAACCAAGTAAGTTCTGCATTACATAAGGCACAAATGAAATACTATTGAATAATAAGCTTTGTAAATAGGATGCGTAGACGGACATTTACACATTGTAAAATATAAACCGCGTTCATCGATGTTTCTATAACTGTATTTATATGTGGATTAGTGACAAAATAATCGCACTGTTCTTGTGGGACCAAGTTATAAACACTCTGTATATTCCGTTAACTAAGTTTTACAATTTAATATTACATGTATTAAACATTTAGTTGTTATACAATTTTGTTCGGTTATTAAATATTGTTGCGTATAACTACTACTTTTTAATAAGTATGAGTTTGTTATTGTTACATAATTTCGCTAATGTGAATAAGAAAGAAAACATGCAATTAGTAGACATCTGTAACTCACAACAAATCGAAGAAATTAAACATCGATATACGTGGTTTTTAAGATTAGTACGAAGTTACAGGAAATAATGTTAATTTACATTCAGTTACATCTTACATACCTAATCAAATATTTCCAAGGAGTTGCTTCATGTCCAATTTGGTATCACACCACTTTAATAAAACGAATATAAGTATTGACATATACATGGGTGGAAAGAAAAAAATTCCTAATTATCTGTTTTCCAAATTTATTAAGAATTGTACATTTTCGTTTAACAAATATGCTTAATTTGTTGTGAGTATAGATGTATTAATAAATAAATATAATTACATGAATTTATACAAAAACACTTAATCGACTACCACTATTCGGTCCCTCTGAAGTAGGATCTTTATAGACTTTTAGATCTTAAAAATGATCTCACGTATACTACTCGAGTACTCTTATCATCAATTAATATTAACAGTCTTGTGCACAAAGATTTTTTACAAATTTACATGTTTAACGTTTAACGATATTTTCTTGTTTGTTTTATTTTTCAAAAATATCCGAATAATATTTACAAAAGGCCAACAATCTTATATAATATATACAATATTGTAAAAAGAAATAATACTAAAATTTTGTTCTCCGGTTTTATCGTTTTTATCGGTTTCATTCTTTACAAAAGTGTTCATCTTTATAATGAGGTAGACTACAAGAGGTTACATTTTGCTGATACGTACTGGATTTTTGGTCACATCGCTGTCCTTCATAACCACCTACGCAACTATAAGCCAAATATAAGAAAAATATATTAGTAAACACGTCTACAAGAATGACATTCTTCCAAAACAAACAAGAGTAAACCCGTAACAAATAAATATTAATACGTTTCATCTAAAGCGACATATAATTCAAATTCTGCTAACTGTAGATTTTTTTTTGTAAACACGGTTTTTTGATTTTGTTACTCGTTTTTCAATGATAGAATTCGGCCTTTGCTCATCATTTTGATGCATGCACAATTAAACGGTTAGAAAGTGGCATGTGGCGAAAAATAAGTGTCTGTACATAATGTTATGTTTAGAATCATCTATTTTCCATTAAAGATTACGTATAGACTAATTGTAGGTCATTTTCGAAGGATTTGATTCTACATACGTGGCATATAACAGCTTTTGGAAAATTACTTGTATGTAGCATTGCGCACAATTCTATTATTAACAGCAAAGATACAATACTACAGTTACTCGTCGTGAGTGACCTTATATCACTTTGTCGATTTTTCTTTCTTCTTTCTAGTAAATTATGTAATTATCTGCAAGTACACTAAGCCGATAATCATTTGTTCGTTCTGTATCAGCGGTCTAATAGTGATGTACACAAGATGTAGGTATACAAGCAAATTTTTAATTTTTTTTTTAAATCCATGAACTATTACTTAACACTTAATGATGTTGCACGTATGTACATACATTATTGCAAAGATTGCATCTGTTTGTTGGGGAAAAATTGCAAATGTTCCCTTTCTGAATTATGATTAATATTTTTTGAATACAAATCAACAGAAGTCTTCTATTTTTTAATACAACGGCTTTGATTATCTTACTCGTCTTATTTGTATCCTCTTGTTTACATATCTGTATGTACAGTTATAACAATTTACTAAACAATAACTATTATAAATTATACAGACTCTTCATTTCCTTTGCTCCAAGCTTAGTTAATTCAGATAGAATACCCTGTATTATTTTATTTTAGGATTCCTCTTCTTATTTTGCGACTCCTTTAGTATTGTCTATTATTATCTAGTTTGATTTTTTGCGATATGTTTGCCTATAATTTGGTTATGCTGCATTAAATATTTAAAGTATTTTTAAGATTTTATAGTTATGAAAATTGTTAAGTATGAGAAATTGATCAATTTTTCTTAAAACTAGAGGTATTAAAATTGACCGTTTTTGAACTAATGTAGAATTTCGATTTTTTTTATTTAGCTAAGTACATAGTTATCGGTTATTCGGCCGAATATCTAGATAATATTCGGCCGTATGCCGAATACTTTGAAGTAAGATGTTTTGTTGTAGTCAGGTAATTGATAAAATAAAAATATATTTATTTTATAATAATCTTATTTTCCAGATATTTTTTCCACTTCTAGGTCAATTACAACACTCTAATTCGAAGATCAAATCTAATAGAATTAGAGTGTTGTAATTGACCTAGAAGTGGAAAAAATATCAGGAAAATAAGATAAGTACAAAAAGGTCATAAAAATGCATATACTAATTTTATAATAATATACTTATTTTTTGTACTCGCTTATCAAGACATGTCATTTCACGATTCGATTTGCTTGCGTGAAAAGCCACTTTAATCTCTAGTGCCTGAAGTAAAGTTGGTACTTACTGTAACGTGATTAATTTAGTGATCATAAATCCCTAACTCTAATTATTTTATGGGTAATAAATTATCCACTGCAGTATTGGCAGCTTCCCGACTGGGTATGTATATTCTATTTCATTATCAGAATTCATGTTGTACAGGTTTTAATTTTGTATCGAATTTTCTGAATTTGATAATTTTAAATTAAATATCACTTCAAATAATCAATACTGCCAACTCAATTTTTTTAAATTAATATCAAGAGGGTCAAGAGATTTGTAGTGTGTCATAAATCACGTCATAAATGAAAACGTATTTAACGATAGGTATTATTGAAGTACTCGTACAAAAAATATTGTACAAATTTCGTGCGCGAAATATATTTTCACGCACTTGGTTCATAAATAATTATTTCTGGCAATTAAATGGTAATTTCTGGTAATTAAGTATAAGTACATAAAAAACTTCCGTATTATAAAAAATTACATAAAACGATCAAATAAATGTCTATGCATTTGAATTACGTAATGAAAATTTTGAAGTGGAAAATTATGGTTCAGAAAGACTAATTTCTCTACATTTTCAGGTAATAGTTTACTTCTTTTTTCTCGTTCATGGGCCAGCCCAGAGATATAGATTAAAGAGAACGCTCATAAACCACAGCGCATCCAAATTTTGATGTACACACTGGGAATTGCCATTTTTAACTTTCAGACTACCAACATACTTAAAATTTAAGGTTGTAAACCCATAGATGAAATATTATTACCTACAAAATAATCAGAGAGATAAGAGTAGGAAGGATGCGCATAAACCACAGCGCAGCTAAATTTTGATTTGGTTTGTGTTATCTAGGTTACGCATATATAACTTTTTTCGGCTTGTTTTTGAATTAACGAAAAACAATTTGTGATTTTTGAGATTACATTTACATTTTCAGTTATTAATTTGAATTTGTTTAACATCCCGTCTACTGTAAGCGCGTGTAAGAACGTAAGCATTTTAGGGAGGATTTAATTATGATTATGATTATGTTTATGATTATGATGTATGTATGTATGATGCATAGTGATGCATTGTGATGTCCTATGATGTACATTATTGTGTGATGGTATTGTATTGTGCATTATATTTATATTTACATTTATATTTGCATCGTGGTTGCACTATATTTGCAATATATATTGGCTTTACAGTTGTATGATTATACTTATGGTCCATTTATGTTGTATTCATGATTACTTTGTGTATATACTCACTGCAAATTACTGGCTACATCAGGATTATATCTTAATTTTACCTACGCGTGTGTGCATATGTATGCGTATATATATGTATAGATGTTCTCTAACGCTGGGCTTTTTTATATCTTTTTATATCTTGTTGTGGGAAAACGTGCAGAATAGGGTTAGGGTATTTTTTCGTTTATCATAGTTGTTTATTACTATAATAATATTAATATATAAGGTTTGAGTTGTAAAGCAGGCACCGCCTGAACTCCGCCTTATGATTTGCCTTTTCACGCCTTACGAGGTTTTCTTATTATGTTTATCATATTATATTTATTTATTGTTGTGATGGTGGCAAATAAAGACACATTATTATTATTATTATTATTGTTATTATTATTATTATGATTATTATTATTTTCATCATTTGATTGTATTATACATGCATGATTTCTTAATTTTACTATGTTTTCTTACGGGAAGGTTATTGCAAGTGTTTAAAAGTAGTAGAATATCGTATGCCTAATATTTATAATACTCAAATTGATAATTTTTAAGTCTAAAGTAAATATTTTGAAAGTTTTTATGGAAATTAAATATAATACACTTGAATTATATGTATTATTTTAATAATTTGAGTCAATAGCTATGCTTGTTTAATTGAAAATTACTGAATTGAATAAAATCATGGGTTAGAACAAACTATTCATACCATTATTTTGTAGGGAATGGTAAGTCTACGAGTTTACAACATAGAATTCCAAATATGTTGATAGTATGAAGGGTAAAAATGGCGGCTTTCAAAATTAGACATTCGCGCATGTTATACGAACATTTTCCCTACTCTACATATATCTCTGGGCCAGCCGAATACTTTTGCCTAATATTCGGCTATTCGGCGTGAAGTCCGCAGAATATTCGGTATTCGGCCGAATATACTATTCGTTGCAAGTCTATAATTAGTAATATAAGTAACATCTCGAACAACATTACGGTTAGTACTGTGTGTACTCGGATACTCTCTACTTTTAATATAAAAGAGTATTTAATATGTTCATGTAATATTGGTATTGGTATGAGTAGTGCCAACTACTCGTAGAATTGAAAGAAAATAGATTTTTTTTGGAACTTGGAAACAAAATATGTCATAACATTCTAAGTTACAAGCTGTATTATTTAGTGTAACAATAAAGTACGTAACTAAACAATTGGAAAAAGATAAGGGTAATATACCATGTGGTCTGTCAATATAACGCATTGAGATTTTAAGAATAAGCTTGATAACATAGCCATCTATTGGAATATAATTGTAGCTACAAGTTTAGCTTGTAGAAAATAGATGTCGCTTAAAGTATTGTTTTAATAGTTTATGAAGTTTGGCAGGGCATAGTTGTTTTGTAACAAAATAATTAGCCTACATTTAAATTAGTTTTTCTATTTTGTATACGCGGCCACTTGTGTGTTATTTGTCTGATTTATATATTTATTTCTAGTTAGATATCAAGTTCACACAATTCTGATGGCTATAGAAATAATAATTAAATAATAATATAGTTAGTTTTGGACACGTAGCGTGCATTATATTAAACTATCACCTATATTATGTATTATGTAGGTATTGCTAGTAGGTATTATAATTAAAATGTATAAATTATCCACACGGCAATGCCAATAAAATAACTGTAGTGGTGCCAATTTATTTATTGCACCAACATTTCATAAAAATGAATATACAAGAAGTTATGTGATAAACATAGTATTGATGTCGGTACCAACCGTGTACCCGGTTATTCATCAAGCGTATCTGGCTCCGGATACTACTAATAATCGAGTTCTGAGTATCTGTAAATGGGTTCCGGGAGTCAGTGATCAGATGTGAGTATCTGGTTACCCACACCGTAAATGGGTTACAATTTAGTTGTGCTTCAGTTTTTGTTAACACATTAATTAATTTATTTTCTTAATAGAATGAATAAATTGGTTTATTATGTATCGGTATTAAGGAAGTATATATCAAAGATCAAATGTTTTTAAGTAAATTACGAAGAAGTGAATATTCAGTAATATGAATTACGTGGACATTTTAACCTCGTAATTGTGCATTAATGCATAGGCACACTCTCTTTCTAAAGTAATGTCTCCCCCAGCCAACGAGTTCATATCAATAATGCCTTCCAATGGACGTACTCTAGCCGTCGGGTGACCTTAGTTATAGCAATGTTGGATAACCGAGTTCGCCCGACGGCTACGTCCATTGGAAGACGATATTGATATGAGATATGAACCCGTTGGCTGGGGGAGACAGTACTTTAGAAAGAGTGTACATTGTATGTGATGTATTAGGTCCTGATATACCGGTCGTTTTGAGTCATAGGATATTTAAAGCGGAGAGGAGGTGAAGGTAGCTACGTCCCCACCAATACACCGTTCATAGACTCATACGTGTCCCCACTTCTTAACGAATTTTCATACCCCTTACCTCCTCCCGGCTTTATTTATCCTATTTCTCAAAACGACCGGTATAACACGCGACTTGACGATTTACGCGTAATTTGGTTTTTCTGATAGGTATATTAATTTTGTTATGCGTTCGTAATTTTAAAGCGAAGGAACAATTTAACTAAACCTAGTGATGATTTTCACTATCTGAGAATCTAGCATGCTTCCGTATTTCGATCACGGTATAGCAGTTAACAACTAGCTGGTCCACTAAACTTTTCGAATTTGGTCGGATCAGCCACCGGTAGACCAGCGCGACCAATAGACCAGAGAGTCCGGATTGTGATCACGTTATAGTCGTTCACAATGCAAAAATAGAAAAACAAAGCACAAAAAACAAATAAAAGAAAAACTACAACTTGACGTTTGGCTACTAATGTAAGTGGCTTTTTCAGGAATGAGGGCTGAATTAGGGAAATCAGAAACCCAAAAGTAAAAGTTCGTATTCGATGCCAAAATAAAATATTTCATATATTACTCACAATAAAATTTTTATTCGATTTTTGGTGTAGCACAACAACTAATTCATATATGTATTCCAATATTTACTTATACGTTATGTGTTCTTAACGTTAACCGTCATGTAATAAAATGTGGAAAACAATAAGAGTTTGGATATTAATGAAGAAGTACTTTTTTTTTTGAGTATTGTGATGAGTTTGTAATTAAATAATAAATCTTTAGTTTTGAATATTAGCCTATTTTTTTGCTGCTATTGCTTGTACATATTAAATCATAAGCTCCATAAGCTTCCTTATTTTTTTTTAAATGGTTGAATATCTGGGAAGTTTTCAAAGCGGTTTTATTCATATTGAAATTATTAGCTATGTACATACATATATTATGGGGTCATTAAAATGTGCTCGAGCATGTAAACATTTTTAAATTTTAAACAAAGTTTGTTGCTTTTAATCGAGCTATTATTTAAAAATACTTCTAATCAAGAATCTTGTGTTATCAGGAAACTTGCATTCAATTTGTTCTTTTTTATGGAACATCTTGTATATTTTTGGGCATTTTAAATTATCTTTGCTTATGTTATATAATTGTTATATATTCTCTCTCTAGTAACTTTTACTGGATTGATGTATCGGGAGACTCTTAATCTATCTAGTGGAAATTTTATTTTCGGCAAGTTTGTTAGGAAAATGCACTTCAAATTTAAACATAAAAAGTTTTTGTCATGTAATAATGCTCAAACAGTCGAAACTTATTGAAGAAAACGAAGAACATCTTCGGATGGAAACCTATGCTTTGTTTAATCAAGATTAGTACCTATCCATAAAAAAGATAAGGAAAAAATGTATATATAAAGTGTGGATTGCAGATTAAAAAGTTTATAGGCTTACAATACATAATTAGGTAACTGCTGTAAAGATATATTGAATAATAGACTGAATAATTTTTACCGAAAAGCTACCTCGCCTTGATAGAATAAAACTAACGAACTTTTGTTTGAAAAATGTTTTACATTTTGTTTGGTTTTAATTAGGTTGTGGTGCATTTTGAATAACTACAGATTAGATGTTTGTATATATGTAACTATTCAAATTTCTTGTCTGTAAACTTTTAATATTAGTAAAAGTATCATCCAATTAGAAACATGTCGAGAATTCAATACGGCCTGCGTCATTAGATAAACTTAAAATGGCTATAATTAGGTAACTGTGGGATTGCTACCTAATATTTTATGCATATTTACATTACAATGATTTGTGTAGAAGATGTTATGAGTCTTGGTATAATGTTGTATAATGTTTGGTATAATGTTTCCTGTATAATGTTTTTCAAGATTTCAAAATTTTTAATTCTTTTAATAGCTTTGCAAAAGATCTTTTTTTCCTTTTGAATTTTACAGACTATTAGTATCAATTCGAATATATATTACTTGTAATTCGAAAGTTTAATGGTAATCTGGAAGTGCTCAAATGTATACATATTGCGTATTTTGAGTAAAGACAGCTTTAAAGTGAAGTGCAACTATTCACAAACAAAGTTCTCTGATGAATTATTTAATTTACATATTTTACTGACCGCAATTGGAACTTAAATGTTCGGTAATTGATCCTATTCTGATTAAAGTTTTGTCTAATCTGGTAGACCTATGTCACTGGAACTTTATTAATACTTAGTGAATCAAGTGATTCACAGACGAATACAAAATAATTAGACCTGTAATATAGTTTAGTCAAGTTGATCAACTCGACACTTTGTGTAATTACTTATGTGCGCAATGTACTAGCATTGTTTCAAGGCTAACGATTTCATTCACATTACAATTAACCAAACACGAGCTTTAGTAGTCAGCGCTATCCTCAATATCTAAAAGTTGCATAGCAGCTTCAATATCCATCATCTACATTTAGATTACAGTTTGCAGATTTTGAATAATACTGTGCAAATGATCAATTTTAGTTGCACTTTATTGTAGGGGATGTTCTACACGCAAAATATCAGTTAAACGAAGTAATAAATGAAAAGCGTAATTCATTGGTACAACGTATAATAAATTAGTGCAATTAACATTGATTACTACGAACATATACATTCATCAAATATAATGTACGAACATACAGAGGATGTATATAAGTATAATGCTATACTAACCGACAAAAGCGTTCGCCTAAACTTTGAATCATATAACACGCTCCTCCATTCATGCAATAGGCTTCACCCTTTTTACACGGCCGCTCTGCAAAAGAAACCATTCCATCTATATGAAAATTAAAAGAAAGAATTAGCTTTTAATGTTTATTACTGACTATTAGAGATCAAAAAATGAGAAAAAAAATTGATATGCTTAGAAGTTATAAAGAAACAAATATTTATTAATTTTATGAAGACCTGCTAGGTTTTTTATTGGTACAAATAATTATTTTCACTCACCCTCTTTCTCGAACGTTTCTGGACTAATCAACGTTTTACTTCCTATAGTTGCCATACATTTGTACACCCCGTATTTGGCTTTTCCGATTGTTAACGTTGAGTTTCGCCTGTAAAATAAACAATAATCATTTTACAAAAACTTCACCGATCAAGCTGATTAAAAGAATATTTCAAGTATATCAAGAATAGATCACTGCTGTTTAATTTTTATGTATCAGGTCATCTTCATATTATTCTATTAAGTTGACTATAGTGTACATGAAAGTTAAGCACCCTAAACGTTTATTAAAACAAACGTAAATTAAGTAGTTTTCTGAAATAAACACCACCATGGCATAATTAGACTTATTCTATAATAAATAGAGTTTATTTATCTATATTAAAATCATGTAGAATATGTCACCAGTCACTGCTCTACTAACAACACGGGATCATACTGTAATGAAATTGGATTGAACCAGACGCTGTATGGTACACGGACGGATGGTCAACAATAACGGCTGAATTAGTTTCTACCTATTCCACATTAACCAGAAGGAGTGAATAATGTTGCCGGTGTTATAGTACCTAACGAAACTCTGGCTTATATATAATTTTATATCTATACATAGGTATACACAGGGTGTGCACAGTAAATTTCTGGAAATTCGGAAAATTATGAAAAATTTCCTAGAACACGTAACAAATATTGTCGAGGGGGACTTCCCTACTAGAAACACTTTACTCCCTTAAAAATCTTAAATGGAAAGTGGTATCGAGTAATACTTCATTTTAATAGTCTTTTTAAACACTACATTTTGGCGTTTAGTTTTTCGATATTGACCGAATCATTCTTTCACAATTATTCTTTT
The DNA here is from genome assembly GCA_004785975.1 of Popillia japonica. Classification (NCBI taxonomy): domain Eukaryota; kingdom Metazoa; phylum Arthropoda; class Insecta; order Coleoptera; family Scarabaeidae; genus Popillia; species Popillia japonica. The sequence goes on from SMLS01074490.1 coordinate 13,633, forward strand.
GCAGAAAAAATTAAAAAAACGGAATGAAATTGATAAAAATGCATGTTTTCGGTACATTTTTGCCAAACCCAGCCGTTGATTAAATTTGTTACAGAAAACATAAAAAGGAATGCTATAATCGGAAAACAGGCAACAGCATATCAGTTTTTCTTCTAGCGCTCTTCGTTCGGAAATATTTTGTTTGTTGCTTTAGTATAAATTAGTATTTAGTGCTATCAACCCAAACTTATTTAAATAAAATAACAAAAATGGTTTATAGTGTGGAAGAAACGGTTGAAATTGTATTACTTTATGGAGCTGGAAATCAATGTGCTCGACAAACTGCCGCAAAATTTAACGGAAGGCATCCGGATAGGATCACATCTTATACGTATGTCTTATAAATCTTACTCGTAAATTTACTCAAACTGGATCTGTTGTTGAATATAAAACATAAGCAGCCGAGAGTTTTAAATTAAGTTGCTCAAGCGGCAGTGTTGATGGGTAATTTCGGTATAAATCCTCGTACTTAATTACGCCAGATTTCTGCGGCAACTGAAATTTCACTGGATACCGTTCATAAGTTACAAACCTTCATACATTCCATTCTTATAAAATGAAAATAGGCGAAGAACTAAGTGAAGACGATTTTTACAGAAGGATAGAGTTTTATGAACAGATTA
>ML219540.1:0-13153 GCA_004785975.1 Popillia japonica
TTTTTTTTTTAATGGAACACTATGTATATTTTTAGTTTTAATGAAAGGCAAAAGTATTCTTAACAAACATCATTATACACTCTTATAACAAAATACTTAAGATAACGTAAATATTAACATTTTTGTGATTTTGTCAAGCTGGTCATGAGTTTCAATAAATCATTTATTTACATCTGTAAATTTATATTAAATGTTCAAAAATATCTCCATTTTGTTGAATGCACGTTAAAGCACGTTTATGAACACTGTTTGTAGCTTTCGAAATAAATACCGTCTATTGAATTTATGCATACACGAATACTATTTTCTAATTCCTCTACATTCCGGTATTTTCGTTTGTATACATTATTCTTTAGGTTGCCCCAAAAGAAAAAATCTAATAGGGACAAGTCTGGAGACCGAACCGGCCAGTTTATCGGGCCATTTGTCCCTATCCAATGGTCCCCAAAAAGTCGTTGCAAACTGCACCAACCTCACGGAAATTATGAGCAGGGGCTCCATCTTGCTGAAAGTGAATAATTCGACGGTTTTCTAACCTTATGTTATCTAGGAAATCTTCCAAAACTTCTACCATAAGATTTATATATCTTACTCCTGTAAGCGATCCACGATAAAACAAACGACCAATAACTTCACTATCAATCAATCCACACCATATATTCAAACTAAATCTGTTTATGGATGTGTTGGGTACGTTAGTAGTGGATTTTCTCGAGACTAGTAGTGCATGTTCTTACAGAACATACCGGAATTCGAAAAATACGATTCGTCGCTCCAAATTATATTTTTTAGTAGACGAGGATTTTCTCCACACGAGGCAATCAACCAACGACAAAAAATAGCCGTATATTAGAATCTCCAGGTACTAAAGTTTGAGTAGGACGATAGTTATATGGAATAAACTTATGTTTTCTCAATATTCTATGACTATCTGTCAAAGAAACATCACTATGCCTTACCATATCTCTAATGGAATTATTTGGAAAAGCTTCAAAATAGGCCACTACATTCGTTTTAACGTTTTCACTAATTATAAACCTATTTTTATGTTTCCTCTTCATAAATAAATTTTCATTTTCTCTCAATCTTCTGCACAACATTAAAAAATATTTTCGATCTGGAGGGTTTCGATTCGGAAAATTGTCGCGATAACACTCTAAAGCTCTACTACTATTTTTTCTGCATATTATAAATGTTTCTAACATATCACACTTTTCTGTATGAGTACAAGCCATATCAAAACTATGCTTAACACTACTAATTCTAGATGACAACCTTGAATTTGCAACGGTTAATACAAATACAACCATTTAATATAAATTTACAGATGTAAATAAATAATTTATTGAAAGTCATGACCAGCTTGACAAAATCACAAAAATGTTAATATGTACGTTATCTTAAGTATTTTGTTATAAGAGTGTATAATGATGTTTGTTAAGAATACTTTTGCCTTTCATTAAAACTAAAAATATACATGGTGTTCCATTAAATTTTTTTTTTTTCAAATATCTCGAAAACGCGATGTTCGATTAGGTTTTAAAGGTGAACATCGTAATCAGCAATGAAAACACTGCTTCTTTGCTAATTTAACCAAACTCATAGCTTTAATAATAACAAAGTTAGCAATAGTGCCGAGTTACTTTGAAACAGCCTGTATATATTTTAAGTATGTGATGTTACCATCTGATTTAAGTGACAGAATATCGGTTGTTCAAGACATACATGAACATAATACAAGAAATGTTGAAGACCTCTATATAGAAAGATTTAGTAGGGTTCGAACATCGAGGAACGTTTTTGTGAATGGTTCCAGGTTGTTTAATGCATTGCCTCAAAGTATAAAATATTGTGATAAGTTATATAACTTTAAGAGAACTCTGTTAGAATACGTTAAATAAGAATTCTATTAATCCTTATCTTTAAGCTTAGGAAGATCTAGATAATTTTTGATGTAGTAGTAGTGTAAAATAGTTAATTAAATAAATGTAATAAATGTTATACTTGTATATAATAATAGTTATGCTAATAAATACATTACTTACTGACATCACATAACTAATACACAATGAAAGCAAATTTACAGAACATGTATTAACTTTGTTGTGTAGCAACAAGGACATATACCGAAATTGTATCGTTCCATATTTATATGCTATATAACTGGGTAATATCACTATGTAATCCGTCTGAATCCTCATTGAGATATAACATACATGTAATGGTTTACTGGGATGCAACTAACCATTATCAATCATTATCTAAAAACCCGGAACATGTAGAGAAGATATCAGGCATCGGTATTTATACATATGACAGCATTTGCTTGGTCGTTAACTTTTTATTTTTTTGTTTCAGTAATCTGAAACTCTCCTGCGGTTAGTTTATGGTAATAGATCAAATATCAGTTTGTATTTATTACACCTAAGAATACGTTAAGGAATGTTTCAAACACTCCCACTAATACTGTACGAGACATAGTTTTAAGTTTTGACATTGCTTATACGACGACAAATCACCTATTAATTTTGAGATTACATTTTTTTTTTTATAATAAATCACAAATGTAACGTCATATGAAGAGACTGACTTATGTAATGAAACATATCGTGGTTTTACCTCTCATGAATTGTAAAGTTTATTTGCATTTTTTATACTCAGTTTTTAAAATAAATAAACAGTTTAGGTTAAACAAAACATTTTTTAATAAATCGCAAAAGCTCAAGTCAAAATAAATATAGCCATTGAGTCGCTTAAACCGAAACTATTAAAGCTTTAATGTGTGGTTTACTGAAGTATAATTTTTACATAAGTATAATTAGAGATGAATATAAAACCCATGATAAAACGTATTATTAGTTCGTGGTCGAATGCTGAGCAGATCATTTTGTATAAGAATTGTGTGAACGAAATGAACTACATCTTACAACAGCTCACTTGCATGTACGATCGTGAACTACATAGTTCGGAAAAGTGAGAGTAAATAACTTATTATAAGCTTCGTTCGCGGAAACAATCTCAGCTTCGTTCGCGGAAACAATCTCGGGCACATCTAGTGCTTCAAAAATAAGTATTGTATGAACATGTATAATACGGCAGCGTTAATGACTTTCTATTTAACTTATTTTAATCCAACTCTTATTAGTACGTAAACATTGCAAAGAAATTAATAAATACAATTTGTTATATCCACACGACTAACAATAAAGAAGTGACTAAAACACCGTAAAGTTTTCCAAGTTAAACAACAATAATACAAAATGCCCTTGTATCATTAACTTCGGATTAACTATTATTTGTCTTCATTAGGTTGAAAAATAAAACAACACAGTGATATTAACAGTATTATATTTTTTTATCAACAATAAAATCACAAATTTATTACATTTATGTAATAGACCTTAATATTATTTGGCATGTTTATATAAATTACAGAGCTGATTTTCTGTATTTTAAAAAGTAGTTGAGGAAAAATAGCTTTAACATAAACATATTAATTATGCATTGTATAACAACTTTAATGATAGTATATATGTATATATATCCTCTGCAATTTCGAACACAAGTATTGAAATAATATTTTTATAATTAAACGCCTAAAATAACGAGGCACTTGATAATTGTTTATACGTGAACGTATGGAATAAAAGACTTCTAATTTGCACGAAACCCTGTCTCTTTAGAACACAGCTCAAAGCGTATAAGGTATGTATTGTATATTCGTATTGTTGAAAATGTTACACTAATAAAGAAATTAAATATACATCATGTGACATAAAATATTTCGCACTTAATTGCTGACGTAATACTATGAAGATTTTAAATATAGAAAAATAAATACGATATAATTGTATTACGGTTCGTCTTCGAATCAACGGAACCTACAATGTTTGATTTGTATTTCAAGAATTATACATTATATTGTAAATGCTACCTTTCGTTAGAGTGTTGATATACGATAAATATAATGTAATGTTATAATTATGAAAGTTATTCTGTGCATTTATTTGAATCGTGGTTACAGCTTCTAACAAAATAACACAGTAAGTTCTATAACAAGAATACGGAATGTGAACTGACGTATGTATGTGCCATCTTCGTCATTACTCATGCTAAAAACTGATGTTTTTCCTTATATTGGTTTATTTATTATAGTGAGGACTGTAAGCAGTCTATTTCCTTCGCTAATCTACAGTTTGAGTCCAAAAAAGGAGCGAATGAATGTTATTAATTGAATAATGCATTTTACAACGACCACACATTAATCTTCAAGACGGCCTCAGAATATTCTGCTTTAAACGAAAAGCAACCTGCCGTACTTCTTACGTTAACTGACTTATTTCTAAATTGTTGAGAATTTATTTGATTTTCCATCAATTTTAAAACTACTTTAACATTATAATAAATTATTACCTGTATATTATAGTAAATTGCGTTATAAGAACACAGATAGTATGTGTTTGTATAGGAAAACTAATACACACAAGAGGGAAGACATGGATAAAAGTAAAAAAGTTAGTTACTCAATTGGTATAAACTCAATTAATTATATAAACACAAAAATATTGTAAATAGTGAATTCCTAAATTAAGATTATTTAGGAAGATGCTTCTAATAATTTTTACAAAACTTTTTTCAGAAGTCTTGGATTTTGTAAAATTGCAGATTTAGAAACTCTTGGAATTTTACGTCAAAGCGCAAGATAGCTTTAAACGTGATAAAACTGCCACTACGGAAATTATTAAGCTCGACTGGATTTGATTTTTTCTATATTGAGTGTGATTTTTTTTATATTTACGTTTCGTTTATACAAAAAAGTAAAAATAAGTCAACCTGAAAATGAAGGACGTTTTACTATTGCCCACTGTGTATTTAGAAATAATGGATTAGATGAGAATTATAAGTCGAGTATTTAATTTTTCTTAGGAGGCAAAAGTGGACAAAAAGTCTGTAGCGGCCTCTACGAAAATATTCTCAAAATTCAATATATTTGGGAATTTAAAATCCACGGTGATCTATCTATAAAATTATCAAAATATATTTAAGTCTGCATTCATCTGTTTATTGAAATTTTAAAGAATAGAACTTTGCAATTGAATCGGCATTAAAACCCTACAAGTAACTAGGAGAATCATTTTAAAATATATCTTTCATTTGATGTTTCCTTACGAAACACCGTATTTGAAAATGATTTATCATTTAAATATATAGTGCTGCGGTTGCCTATATATTTCTTAAATAAGTAGTTGACAATAGATATATTGGGCTTTATTGCACTAACAGATCATGCTGGAAATCCTTACACAACGTATATGTAATATATGTATGTTTCATCAACAATTTTACTGAAACTTCGTTACATAATTAATTCGATTTATTCGTGTAAAAAATCTTAATTGATTACAATCTTTATATTTGTGGCAGGAGACAGCTTTCAAAACTATAAGTTTTTTTAACAAAAAAGGCTGATCTTCACTACTAATAACACAGTCGTATAAATATATTAAGAGCATAAACAATTACACTGATGGATTTACTTTGTTCTGAAAAATCTTAAAGTTGGTTCAGAATTATTACTTGCTTACCAGTTTTCTTCACTTCAAAACCGACTAAAGTTATACCGTATTTCTGCGCGAAATTCTACTGTCGTGCAAATACTGGTGTACTCAATATAATTGCAGTATTATCTTTAGTAAGTAGTGTATCCAGATATCCCAAATAAATGCACAGATTAATAGTTCAGCGGTGTTATGGCTCGAAATTTAGAAGATAGTCTTTCATTTGTGTTGGTAAATTTAATTTATTTATGTACAAACCAGGTTTTCTGTGCAAACAGTTATGGATCTTGACGCGACAAATTTGCTTTAATGTTCTAGGTCGCTTATAAAGGTCCCTTATAATATAAGTTAATGGTTCTGTAGTTCTGCCCGGTACTAAACTCAATTGTTGGGTGTACAAGATTTTTAAACATTCAAATAGAGGTTTATGTTGCATTACCAAATAAAAAAGCATTATAATTTTTGCGAAGGAAATATCGGGATCTGTAATCAGGTGCTCTTTTCGAGAAATTAGCATTATAAAATAATATAAAATATAATTTTTAGTCTTCCAAGTCGACTGGAGTTGATGTGGAGGATAGTTCTTTATTGCTTCTGACATATTTAAACTAAGATCAGGATTGGCTCCGTATTGTATTAAAGTAAGCGTAAGGTCATAAACGTAATGTATGTCTTTACAATCACGAACATTTTGAATCATATCCATACAAGACTGTAAGATGTGTTGAGTGCGGATGCTAACTTTTACGTTAGGATCAAGTCCATGCGTTAGAAGGAGAATCAGGAGTGTTTTAATAAATTCAAAGTTGAGGCTCTTTTGAGTACCACAATTTAACGTAATGTTTTCGGAAATTGTAAACACTAACACATGTAACGGCGTAAGATTAAGCTTGTAACTGCAGTTTGGATTAGCACCTTTCTTTAAAAGTATCCTGATGCAATTCAAATAACATACCTATAATGTAAAAATATAAATCTATTTTAACGATATCAATTACAGCGTATTAATTAGTATTATTGAAAAATAAAAAATTATTAGAATTGTGATTCCGTATTAGTAAGCGTTTTACTTTTTATTCATTAGATGTTATTTATTTTAAAACGAGACGATCTTATTTTAACAACGTTTTAGTTATACATCTGCTGTAATTACTTTCAAAGTTGTGATTTGGAAAAATATAGAATATGTTTGAATTCTAGCAAAAAGTCTGTAACAATGCAAATAAGTGAAAAAATGCAACCAGTATACTTATGTCATTTTGTGTTATGTTTTCTACACAGAATATAGTACTGTACTACTTATATGAACGTAAAACGCTACAGCATATCTACAACAAGAAAAGAAACCCTTTTTTCTTGCCGTTTGTAAGGTAAAACATAGTGTGTCTTTCAAAATACGATACGTATGTAGATGACACTTAAAGGTATTCTAGTGAGAGAAAATACAGAAATTGTAAAAAGAGAAAACATGCTTTATGGACAAACTACAAAAAGAAATGAAAAACCAGTCGGTCTGGCATTGGAACTGGTGAGATCTGTGAGCGTACTCCTGTTCATATTGCATTGTTTGTTGGTGAGATTAAAAAACTGAAGAATTGCTCAAATTATTGCGTCACTATGAAGTCAGTTGGAATGTGCGCAATAATATACTGCACAATATTGCAATACGGTGGTAAATAGCCCATTTAAACGTAAATAAACATTTTGAATATATAAACAATACAAAGTTCTTCTCACATAAAAATATTTATTATAAATTATCTCGACTTAATAGCATATTTAATAAATATTTTTGTGAGAAGAACTTTGTATTGTTTATACAGGGTGTCGGCGATATACGAAGCATGCTTTTAAGGGATGGCCATAATATAATTGCACTATTATCAGATACATTGTTTTCATTCAATGCGACTTTCCCTCAACTTAAATTTTCATTTACCGATCGAAAGCTGCTATTAAACACGCTCTTTTTACTCAAACTTCAACATAACATCGATTTTATTGTCATAACATTATAAAAAAAAAAACTCGATACCTCTTTCCTATTGATCGGATATTTTTAAAACGTATGGCCATTGACTTCGTACGATACAATGGTCTAATGTAGTTCAAGGTCGTATAAACATATGATGCTTAGCTTGCAGCTGTGCTTCTATTGAAGCAGATAGACCCAAGGTGTATTATATGTTTTTGTTTCTAAATCGTTGTATCTATCATCCCTTAAAAGCATGCTTTGTATATCGCGGACACCCTGTATATTCAAATTGGTTAGAGTACGATTTTTATAAGAAGTACATGTACGTCATCATGCGCTATGAACGAAAGCGCGTTCGGACGAGCCGATTGTTGCTTTTTGGGTGAAGTCCGCTCTCATTGCCGTCGTGTGGTTTATTGGGGTTTGGTGGGTTATTAGTGGAAATATTTAGATTAAAGAAGTAAACATTGACAAATTTTTATTTTTATTGATTGCTTCGCATAGAACTTCGAAAAACAATAATGAATTCATAACCTTAATGTGCTTCTACTTAATTTTTCTAGGTTATGCGATAATGTTTACATTTTATACCCCTTACGACGCTAATGGTAAGTACAATTCGCGCATCTTAGCCGTGACGTACATGTACTTCTTATAAAAACTTTACTCTTTCTCACTCTCTACTACTCTACTCACATTTGGTCAATTATGCATGCATGTAAATAAACGTAATTATAACTATTTAGTGGACTGAAAATTTTAAATAATCACAACTATGTATAAAGCAATACTGTACAGATCTCATCTTCCTATTCGCTTCTTCCGTTAGTTGATATAACTGCTACGTGCAACTTAATTACTGTTAAAAAATGTTAAATATCTCCAAAGCTGCTGTCTATGAATCTAAAATTTCAAAATCATTAAATCACTACAAGATCCCTTATTAAAATTTTAAAGGGGAAAGTTCGGCGTTATTCGAATTGCTGTTTACATTGTATTATAAAAAAGTTGTCCTTAGCAATACCTATAAACCATTGTCAGAAACAGAACATCAGAAATGAGATGATGTTTCATCTACACAAATACTGTTTTAGCGAATACAGATATACCTTCTGCATTTTCTCACTCGCATCGTTATGCAGAACATGTAACTAGAATGTGTATCGTAATAGAAGTGTGCTAATGTATAAACCAGTGATCATGATGAACGATTATTCACAGCATTACTGGTACCTGATTACAATATTTTGGCGGATAACTGTATATTACACAAAAAAAAAAACTAAACCAACGTGTAGATTTAACAAAAATGATAATTAAAAACTGAATTACCTTCATACTATGCGTAAAGTGATGCAGTGGATCTTTATTAATTAATGGCACTAAGCATATCATAATAGGCACAGATCCATCTCTCCCGACCATATTTGGTTCTCCTAAAAAGGAATATGTAAATGTATCAATGTGCCTGTTCATTGTATTAAATATCACACCTCCTTCATTTAATAGCATATTTAATAATTCGTAGCAGATCTCCCAATCCCTTACGTGTCGTAGCACACAAGCAAGCGCTGAATTTCCAACTTGGTTAATAGATTGCTTGGCACCTGATTGTATTAAATAACGCACTAAATGTAAAATGTCCCACATATTCCACTTATCACAGCCATATCGAGCCTCTTCTAGAGCATATCGAAATATAAGTGCATGTAATGGAGTGTTACCTAGGGTATCAGGGGTGTTTATAAGTTCTTTACACCCATGATCCAATAATAAGCGTATCGTTGACATCGTATCTTCTGCTGTCTTATGAGCCACGAGAAATACTAGAATGAAATGAAGTTATGGTTATATAATTTAGTTCCCACAGCATGGATAATGTATGTAGAATTTATACTACCTTTACGAAACGAGGTATTAAAAATTACATACAAGTATTCCTAAAGTACTTGTAAATGGTATAAAAGTTTTGGAGATAGTTTTTACATCATTAAAAAATTCATAAGTATAAGTTTCATAAGTATAGTTTAATGTATTTTGTTAATGTTATGCTACATGGTTATGAAAATTAATTACATTTATTCGTTGTAATAAATATGAAACCTTAACAAGTACATCAGCCAAAACCTACCGACGTGTAATAGAGTCATCTGTTGAGTGCAAGTTCTGACAGTTGTATCGGCACCCGCATTAATTAAAAGTTCTAAAAATTTACTGTCGTGTAAAACCGCATAGTGGATGGGATAATATTCATCTTTTAAGATGTGTATTTCCTCACTACGTTCGGTAACCAAAAACTGTGTACATCGCCAGGCACCCCTTTCACATGCCGCATGAAGTAGTGGCTTGCGTGATCGAAACACCACATTCTGGAAAATAGAATATCTAAACTAATTACAAAGTATTAAATATTACCAGTTCGTCATCATATACGAAACGAAGTATATTATCTAGTAACGAAAATTTTTGAATTGCTAATTTAGTTTAGTCCTTATTGCAGCAGCGCCATCTGGGCTGATCTTCTGCAACAGAAGTGTAAAAAATGGAAAAAGAAAAAAGAACATACGGAAATAAGAAAAGCAGAAGTATTACCAGGTAAAATTAGTGCTTTTACTGCTTACAAAATGATATGAGAGTATAAGTGACTGGTGACTATAGTGAAGAAAACTTCTACCTTGTCTGCTTGCTTTAGGACACTACGCCACAGGCGATATTTAAAGTGTGCATTATTGAACTCTTCATTCAACGATATTTAAAAAAACTGACACATCAGCGTCATCTTGTAGGTTTTATAACATCGGCAGCTGTTCTTGCATTAGATTGATCGACGTGAATATTCTCGATTTAATAGGCGGCGCATATTACAATTTATAAGAGAGATTTTAATTTTGGGATTCGCGTCGTAATTGAACAAACATTTTTTAGATTTATATTCTTCATAATTGTATTTTACCATTCTTAATATTTTTTACTTTTATTTCAAATACACCCTGTATACAACTGGATCGAGAGCTTACTTAAGCCGAGTCTTTTTAGTGGATTGGACTCTTACATACCAAACGGTGATTCTCAACTCTCATTGATTGGGTTATCCTGCGGTTTCTTCAGTCATAAAAATTGTAGTCAATGAACATTTCTCTACCAACATTTGTCATCTATGTCACAGCGTTTATTGTACGTTTTGCGCTGAATAAGAACATTTATGATTACATGCTACTATCTATTTGATTGTGGCCAGTCTACTTTAATAACTTTACTTAAACGGGGTACAAATTATAATCAGAAGATGCTGTCATTTGTAAATTGCACTATCAAACTATTTATTTATAAATAGAAGTAATTCTAGCTAAGTTACATACAACATAGTCCCTGATTCAATAATACTCAAATGTTAAAGTACGGCCGGGCATACTTTTTATAGAAATTGTATTTTAGACAAAAAGAAATACTCGTATTCTTCTTGGATATGCGATAATATTACAATCAATGAAAATATCTGTTCTTACCCAAAAGTCTTCACATTTTTGAGCTAGCATAATCAATATATTAACTTGATCTCCATCAAGGGCATAATACATAGAAGACTGCAATTTACTAGGTTTGTCTCTATCCCGTTCCATACAATTTTCATCTTGTTGCATACTCGCTAAAAAAAGTTATTCAACATGCATAACAAAATATCAGAAATAAAGAGCTTACGATATTTTCCTCTTTCTTCACAATTGCTACTGTGTGGTCCTGGCCAACACATGCGAGCCTCAACGTCGACTTTTGCACCGTGTTTTAGTAAAAGATCAACACATTCATGATGCCTAAAATAAAACGAGGACAAACATTATCAAGTCAGAATCTAAATAAATGTGTAATAAAATTTAATAGTGTTAATACTGATTGCATTTTTTTTGTCTATAAAATAAAATTTTAATTCGATTTAAATAGCGAGCGATTTTTCTATAAACTTGTAAATAATTTCTGTTATATGTCCATGAAAGCATAGACTGTTCAGTAGGGATGGACTATATAAATGATGAATGATTAATATTGATATACAAGCTGATTGATTTTCGATCCTCACCATTGTGATCTCGCCTATTATGGAAAATAGACGGTAGGTTTAAATTTGGCAAAGTTGCTAATTTTTGTGGTTATTATGATCCCGAAAAGAAAGTAGACTTAGAACAAATGACGTTCAAGTTATTTGAAAAAAACTGAAAAATCTCATTTTCTTATTTTGCCTGTAGCACTTTTATTAGATCTTGCAGAGGAAAACTAAAGACACATTCTCTAGGGCACTTTTGCTCCTCTATCTAATGGTGTATTTAAAATTTTTATACGACGTTTCATTCTCTTTGGATCATCATCAACTTTGTTATTTCTTATGGGAGCCATATTGGATTTTAACACAGCTAGAAAGATTTTCTTTTTCTGATTTCAACCATGTGTCATATGTTGAAAAGAAAATTTGTGTGTTAATTGACTAAGAATCTAATTTGATATTAAATAGGGTAGGTAGCTATGAAATTTGGAACTGTCAATCGCTTAAAATTGAGTATCACAAAAATGAAAATCGATGTTAAATAAGGTAGCCATGGAATTTTGAACTGAACTTGCATTAGTAGCGGAAAAATGGCATGAGAAGAGAGGCAACGAGAAACAAGATATGTGTTTTAGTCATCGAACTAAAATACAACAGTAGCGAGTACAAATATTTGGGATTTTACCCTGATGTATTGCGATCAAACATTCTACCATAATAATAATAATTCATGCCTTCACATTCCCAACAGTTTGTACCAATTACAGAGGCCATCGGCTGGCAATGAGTTATTATTATGCCTGCGGTTGTAGACCAACCTAAGATGTTGCCTTTCAGCATTTGCTATGGAATCTAGGAAACTACAGAAAACCAAATTCAGAAAGAACATACCGGAGTTCGAACCCAGTACTGGCGGACTGGGAAGCGAGCACACTAGGCACCGCGCTACTAGCCGGTCAGTTAGTACATTTCGATTCATCTGACCAGATGATGATTGTATTTAAAAAGTATTCGTAGTTTTATAATTTTCCCGGTAACCAATTACAATATTCCATTTGTCTTAAGTTATCACCAGGTAGTAAACTATGACTAACATGGACTTTGTACGGTTTCAGCTTATTTCACAACGCAATTCTTCACCAGCCATATTCGACTAAATTTCTGTCAAGATCTAGAAAAATGGTATGATAGGTTTGTAGTCGTTTAGGATACAATTTTAAAAATACATAATATTATCTCGTTTCTCTTCGTTGGTGAACGTCATTTTTGAGTTACTAACGCAACGATAATTGACAGTTCGTAATTCCATGCCTATCTCATTTAACATCAATTTTCATTTACGCGATACTCAATGGAGAACAATCGCATTTTTTTAAATATTTTTTTTTAAAGAGATTAAGTAACATAATAATACGTGTATACATTCATTTTCAAATAAAAGTTATTTTTACAACAAAAGAAAAATTATAAAAAATATACTTTTAGAGTTGGCGCTAAAACGAAGTTTTAAATATGGCCGACGCTGTGACGTCATAAGCTTGTAAACCGTTAGATGCGCTTATTTATCTTATACAGAAATCCAGC
>ML219540.1:18153-30352 GCA_004785975.1 Popillia japonica
TTTTTTTTTAAGCTACTACAATAAAGCCATTATTATTATTATTATTATTATTATGGTATCTAAAAAATATATAACTAATGAATAATAAAATATACGCGCATCCCCTATTGTAAGTGATTGACAGTTCGAAATTTCATAGCTACCTACCTTATTTAATCTCAAATCAGATTGTTGGTCAATTAACACACTATATCAAATTTTGTTTTCAACATATGACATATGGTTGAAATCAGAAAAAGAAAATCTTCCCAGCTGTGTCAAAATCCAATATGGCTCCCATAAGAAATAACAAAGTTGATGATGATCCAAAGAAAACGAAACGTCGTATAAAAATTTTAAATACACCATTAGATAGAGGAGCAAAAGTGCCCTTGAGAATGTGTCTTTAGTTTTCCTCTGCAAGACCTAATAAAAGTGCTACAAGCAAAATAAGAAAATGAGATTTTTCAGTTTTTTTCAAATAACTTGCACGTCATTTGTTCTAAGTCTACTTTCTCTTCGAGATCATAATAACCACAAAAATTAGCAACTTTGCCAAATTTAAACCTACCGTCTATCTTCAATAATAAGCGAGATCACAATGGTGAGGATCGAAAATGAATCAGCCTGTATATTTAAATACCAAATTATTTTTTTCACGGAGTTTCAGTTTATGCAGGTTAACTCGTTAGTGTAATAAAGACTAATAGATCCCTTCTCATTAAAAAATTATTTGATTAAAAAATGTTCGCACTACAGAAATTTAAACTCTATTCCACTGTACAAGGTATTTCAGAAAACATAGTCAGTATCATATAAAAATTTTAAGTACATCGTTAGATAGAGGAGCAAAAGTGGCATTGGGAATGTATCTTTGACTTTTCTCTGCAAGACCAAATAAAAGTGCTACAAGCAAAGTATGAAAATGACATTTTTCCGTTTTCTTTTCAAAAATCTCGAACGTCATTTGTTCTAAGTCTACTTTCTTCTAGGGATCATAATAATCAACTTTGCCAAATTTAAACCTACCGACTATCTTCAATAATAACCGAGATTGGAATGGTGAGGATCGGCAATGAATCAGCCTGTATACAGGGTAAATTATAAATAGCATAAAAAAGGGGGTGGTGGAGGTGGCTCCTCCAGCCAACGGGTTCATATCAATAAAGTCTTCCAATGGACGTACTCTAGCCGTCGAGCAACCTCGGTTACCCAGCATTGCTATTTAAAGGTTATCCTGTATATACAGAGATATCGAAAAAACTACAATGCATAGCAACATACCCGATTGCTTTTTGTTTTCAAGTTACAAACTGTTTTTTATATTGTTCTTGTATTTTACTTTTACGAGACCTAGGCAATAAAAAATATTTCTTCATGAAACAAAACATTTGGCAAATGTGAAAGCAATATTAACTTAGTTTATTGAAAGTTTTGTGGAATGCAGGTAAATGATTATGTGTTACGGCGGAGATCGTTCAAATTCTTCCGAAGCTCAGCGCATCTATCGCACCCCCATTAAGGCAAGTTCCTAATGTTAGGACATTTGTTGACGTCCACAGGCGTTTGGGAGAAGATGGTTGCTTTAAAAAACCAAAATATGAATGTGGGGTTAACAGAACTCGTCGTACTGTTACAAATAAAGAAGCTCTTTTGCAAATAGTAGAAAACAATTCTAGAATAAGCACGAGAAGAATAAGTGCATCTGTACCGAATGCCAATAGTTAATCAGTTAAAAAAGTTCCCAAAGTGCAAGTGGTTGCAAAATAAAGAGCAAAGCTTTCTGCCATTAATTTCGTTTACCAATGAAGCAGGTTTCAGTCGCGATGGGATTTTGAATATTCCCAATATGCGTTATTGGAAGGATGAAAACCCTCATCAGAACGTAACACCGAATCACCAGTATGGGCTTTCCTTTAATGTGTGGGCAGGTATAATCGACAATTATCTAATTCGTCAATTTCGAATGCCCAGATGATTGACCGGCGAACTCTATCGAATTTTTTTGGAAAATGAACCGAATACCTTATTAGATGTTCCATTGAATATTATAAGAAGAATGTAATGCATACATAACGGAGCGCCAGCTCATTATTCTAGAAGAGTTATGGAATTTCTGCAACGAAAATTTGGAAATAGGTGGATTGATTGTGGGGGACCTATACCATGGCCAGCTTGTAGTCCCGACCTTAATCCCTTCGATTTTTCATTTTGGGGATTTATGAAATGTGTATTCTGCAGAAATAAATAGTGAAGGACAATTATGGAACAGAATTGTGGAGTCAGTTGATAGATTTCGTAATAGTTCTAACATATTTCAAAGATGCCGTCAGTCATTAACACGAAGATTGGAAATGTGTATCAGGAGTAAGGTAACCAATTTGAACACTTTATGCAGAACTAATATCTATCTTATATTTTTTAATGTTGTGTTGTTTAATAAAAGCCTTTTGACTTCAACTAATAAAAGTGCACAACTTTGTTAGTTAGAAAACTTTGTACCTTAGTGTAACTTTGTTCACTCAATATATTAGGCTATTGCAGAAGGGGAGATAAATATTTTACAAGGTATTACTATAGACGAATTCGAATATTAAATTACATAGAAATCTGTCCAGTTTATATAATTCTTCGTTTTGAGTGTTGATACTTTAGTCGCTAAGTGTTTACTTATTGATTGTCTTTTTAGTGTAAAGTTCAAATTGTAACGTTATGATTAAGTTTACATAATTGAATTTTTATCAGTGATTGTTACGTGTTGGCCAAAACATTGTTGAAGCATTTCTCACATATTTACAACTGCTGCAGGTGATATGATATTGCTGCTGCGAGTAGAGAATACGGTAGACGATTTTTTAACTGCAAAATACAAGATTCAAGAGTACTTAGTGGTGCTTTCATCAGAATGTTTGGAGATAGGTACAACATCCACCAATCAAATTGCTTCTGAACGTGCAGGTGAGCAATCTGGAGTAAGTAAAAGACATTATGTCGATGGCAGCACACATTACCCACATGATATCTATGCAGATCGACATTCCGCGTACAAGAATATGATGGACGTTAAGTATCCATTATATATATTATTATACTTATTGAAGTTTGTCTCTGCATATTAGCATATTGTTAAATAAACCCGTTAACACTGTTCATTGATGAAGCTGGATTCCACGAGAGATAAAGAAAATTTGGATAAACCGATGAAAACCTATATGCCATTTGGGAAACATCTTTTTGAGACCATTATGATGTGTTACGTGAATCAACAAATTGAGTGTTATGTGGTATCGTCTTGCAGCTGTTCTTTATCTAGATTTTATTGAAAACGATTTCTGGTATTATTGAAAAAGCTTTCTTTGCGTCAAAGGATGGGCATCTCCTTCCAAGATGCCTAGTACTTAGGTATTATCACTTTAGATATTTACCAATAGGATTGGCTGAAAATCGAAGTGTAAAGACAAGTAAGTACTCGAGACGAAGTGATTATAAATGGATTTACATTAATGCAGCATATGTTGTCAAAAAAATTCAATTGTCCATTAGAATGGATTGTTATTAATTTCCATGCACTTCTGTTCCATTCTTTGCTGCATATCATAAAAGTTCAACACGGTGTTCGAAATGTCCTATTTTTGGATAAGGCCACAAGAAAAAGTCACACGGACTTAAATCGCATGAGTGTGAAGGCCAAGGAATTTGAGTATTTTTACTAGTTATACGCTGATTAAAAAATTCTTTTAAGTAATTCTAACTAATTCTGTAAGATTCTACAGTACAGTGACAAGGTGCCCCATTTTGTTCAAAATGTGCGTCTTTTTATAAGTCATCCAATTGATTCGGGAATGGTACTAAAATTCCTGTGCGATACCTTTGAGCAGTTAACGTTCCCTGAAGAAATGTTATTCCAATGATTCGCCTTTGGATTATCGCAGCCCAAACACCTATTTTCTCTGGATGTAGCAATTCCTCAATAATTGCACGTGGATTTTCACTACTCCAAATTCTTGTATTTTGTGAATTTAAGGATCTCGTTTTCCAAAACCATGCTTCTTCAGTAAAGATAACTCTTTGTGAAAGCTCTCTATTGTTCATATTTAGAAACCAATTACTAAATTGTAGTCTACGTGGGTAGTCAATTTCTAACAACTATTGTACTTTTATAGGCGCCGGGAACTGCGTCCACCAATCTCCGGATGCGTGGGACTCCGAGACTCTCTGTAGCCCGTATATCCTCTAAAACCGCTCCTTTTGTCTTCTGCTAGCCTGAACCTCTGTGCGAATCATCATCGGGCAGGCGGTCAGTCTTTAACTTCAGTGCGTCGTTAGAACTGTCGTGTCTCTCATTGGTCGTCATAACATTGCTTATGAAGTCACAAATGTTGCCCCAGACCAATCGCTCATGGCTCTAATAAGAAACTTTCTCTGGGCCTTCGATAGCCTGCGTTCATACCAGATTTGCCCTATCCATTCGTGGCATATCGGTGCCCCATACAGGAGAATAGACTCTACCACGTGTTAGTACACCAATTTCTTTTTGCAACTAGGGCCTCTAATGTTACCTGTCGCGCATCAACTGTACTGCCTTTTCTACAGCTCTCAGGGCTGTTACTTTTAAATGTTCGCCATATCGATCACCCTGACGTATGATAATTCCCAAGTATCTCTAAGAATGTTTGTTGTCTCACATACTACTTTGATCTCGTCCACATCTTTTTCTCCTCTGAGAATAACGACTTTCGTTGTGTGTGGGGCCAATCCTAGCATATGAGGTCCTATCCAGTCCGCTACCCGTTCCACGGTTTCATTTGCCTTCCGCTGGAGTTCTTATTTATTATTGGCTGCCAGGTCGTCTGCGTAAGCTATTCGACTAACACCCTAAGGTAGCAGCAACCGCAGCACACAGTCCTAAAGAAAGTTCCAATGAAGGGACCGCAAGGTGAACTCTTCTGGGACACCTGCATAGATCGTCATTTGCGTCCTCTTGTCCAGAATGACAGAGCGATCCTCCAACTAACTGTTAATGATATTCAGCATGGGCGTCAAGACCCTTTTCTCATGCAACTTCGACAATATATAGTCTCATGTTGCTGTGTTGAACGCATTTTTCATATCCAGTGTAATTAACACTACTCATTTATCCGATCGTCTATTTTGCAGGAAAGTTCCAACCTTCTCTACAGCCTTGATTGTCGATCTGCCGCTTGCGAAAGCCAAACTAGTTCGCGGATAAGCCTTTCAAAGTTTCTATTTCTTTTCCAGTCTGCTCCTTAATAGTCATTTCAAGTTTTCATACAGCTTACTAAAAAAGGTCAAGAGACAGGCCTAAAATTTTGTTCTTGCAGGTTTTCCTTTGGAATCAGAGCGAGCTTCGCGGCCTTCCAGGTTATCGGAAAAAATCTGTTGATGTTTCTTTCTATAGCTGTTGCATAAGCGAGATCATGTGCTATTCTACTGCGTCTAGGATTTATTTCTAATATTTTAATTTCCAATAATATTACTAATTTCAGGTCTTCTGCCCACTTGTTCCTTCCTTCTGGGAGTCAATCTAGTGTTAAGAGTGTTCGTTTATTAAAACGAACACTCCACTACACACACTAAAAATCCACGCGCCGCCGCTGCCGGACACTTATTATTAGTCTGGTCGGCGTGATGGCAAACTACACACTCTGGGGGTCTTTCCAGTCCCGGCCTTTGTGCTCCAGGTTCAAGCACTTCAGGTATACACTATGGATAATGTTGTAAATCTTCTTTCAATAACTTGTGTTGTACCAACACAAAGGTCAATTTGTTGACTCAGGTGTCGAAAGGATGTTTGTCGTTCATTTTCTATTATTTTTTCAACATGTTTGACAACTTGAGGTGTTCGTTTCTCAATTGCTATGCTGCTTGATTTTTTGGAAAGCTGTCAGTTTAAGAAAACAGTTTTAGAGTTCTATCCAATGATTTATACAATCAATTTTATTACCACTATTATTACGATAATAAGGCTGGACTAAAAAACACTTGTGTTCTAAAGTTATGACGTTTTTAAAATCTATCCAGAACTGAGATACAATTTGTTTAAACTAATGTAAGAACGACGTAAGCAGGACGTAAGAATTTTATTGTGATTGACAATTGACACTAATGAAATGTCATTTGAATTTATACTTATGATAAACTTATCTAATACGTCTTTTATTTCTATCAAAATGTCAATAGAAACGGGATAAACATGGGATAAACTTTTCAAATGAACACATAAGCTACTTTCTATTTGTAAAATTCTGAATCATGATTATCAAATCATGATTGAATGTTTATTAGGAACATGTTCAGCAACTAGTATTGTAAAAAGAACGCACAAAAGATTAGCGTGATTTGTTTACATATGGTACTAACATAACGCGGCCGCAAATGTGAGGTTATGTTCGTTTTGAACATACTGAACATAAAAATACCATGTTCCACAGGGGAAAGGGGATTACCGATCATGATCACAAATTTTGTTGTAGTGGGGATGAATCACAGCTTCAATTTTTTTAAATAGAACATGATTCCTGTGAACAAAACCTGTTTTGTTCACTGATCAGTGTTAAAAAGAAAGTACCTATAATCTCTTTTGGACTGTCATCAAAAGTTAGTAGTTACACAGGCAAATCTCTCATTACTACAAAGTTTTCTGCGAAATACAATTACGTAGGTAAAAAGATATGGACGATTAAGTATGTTTGTCAAACTATTCATTTATTATATGAAATTTCAAAATAACATGTTATTAAGAGATTCATTGTTAAAGATTGCATAATGTAATAATACCTTCATAGTTTAGTGCTAAACCAGTATTGCATGGGAAGTAATATAAATCCTATGCATAGATATTTTACATGTGTTTGAGCTTGCGAGATTTTCTAGTTTATGCTAGTATGTTCCTACATAAACATGGTCATAGCTTACATACTGAAACAATTCATGATCTTTAGGTAATTTGTAAATGGCATGATGATAGACTTATTCAATTCAATATTAAATGTACAATAGAATTCAAAAAACTTTTAAGATAGCTCAAGTTATGGCAATTCTAAGAAATTTATATAACTTTGCCATGTACCTTATGGTTTGCTGCCACATATGCTTTCTCAACAAGGCTGCACAATTTGATAGGTATATTTGGCATGTTCCTAAAACACAACGAAATAAAGTATGAATGTCTTAAGTTTTTTTCGTTTTTAATTCGATTATACATTATTGAATTGTTTGTCCAAGGAAATAAAATAAGTATATTAAGCTGATCTAAGTAAAACATTTAAGACATTGTATTATATTCTAACGAAGTTAATTGAAATATGTTAGAGAAAATGCAAATAACTTACCCTTTCAAACAAGCAATGTGTAATGGTAGACTACAAGGACATCTATTTACATCTGCAGAACTATGACGATTTAGTAGCCAACGTACCAGGTCTATATTGTTTGCACCAACACATTTTTGAAGTAGATTATAACCACCTTCATCATGTACTGTTAGGATGTTTTCATACTATTAGAGATGTGTATAAGTTAAATACTCTTTATAACCATATCACTTGTTACCTTAGGTATTTGTTGTAAGAGACCTTCCAAGCGTTGTACACTTACTTTCGGATTTGCCCTCAGTGCATCAAATATTGTTTGTACTTTTTGTTTGGTTGAGTCTGACACTCTGTGTCCATGACTAGTGGATAATAATACACTCCCAGAGTGAAAAACTTGGCTTACCGATCCACCCATGTTTCAATAAATTACTAAAAATGTATATATGTACTAAATTACCAATACACTAAATGCCCAATTGAGATCTAAAATGGTTTCATTCTATGCATATATGTTTACATAAATTTTAAAGTAACCTAAGAGGATATTAGATTAATAAAATTGTCTTCAAATTGCAATAACTTTATAGGTACTTGTTTTACTATTTAATAAAAACTAATGCAACAGTTGCTGTTTTATATGTGCAGTAAACATACTTTTAGGCTATTAAAGTTATAAAGTTTAGTTGATACAAATAAAAATCACTACAAAACACCATGAAGTTCATTTGTTCACTTTTCCAAACTTGGAATTAAATGTATGAACAAAGCATTCTCGTACTTACCGAACATAAAACTCAAATTAATCATCTTTTATGTTTTTCAGTTAAATATCTATGTCATGATAGGTTACATGATCTCTGTTTTTCTTAGTGTTGATAATGATTTTAGGATTATTAACTCTGCATATTTCTACTGCATAAAATATCATAGTTTATAGTACGTATATTAGAAACATATGATACACGTACAACTAGAATATCATACACGAATCGTTGTCAACTTATACAAATTGCGCATTAATACAATACCCAGCATTGCCTCACACTTTATATGTACTTGACTAAACTTTACTTTTACCTGCTTTTACCAGCTATATGGCTGTACCACTGTACTGTTTACTTTAATCAATATAAACTACAGCGGTATCTGTTGCGAATATTGTGTACTTGTACAGTTTCTTGGTCTTTGCTCTATATTTAAAATATTTAGCTATAATTGAATTATCGTCATAACAGTGTTATGCTAGATATAATAAGTAAATCAATGCGGGTTTATTTTTATATTTTTACAATGCGTTAGGTACATATAAAATGTGCATTGTTAAAATATGTACTTCTAGCCAGTGGCGTAGTAACTTTAAAGGTGATATGTATAACAAATCTTATATTGAAAAAGTTTAATGTCCTAATGACAGTTATTACCTGCTATCATTCCTTCTCGAGATAGCACAGGACAGCCTTTAGATGTTTTATTCGTATTTAGATGATTTCATCATCAAGATTATTATTAGGCGTATTCGTTTATCTGTTTGGTCACTTTAGGCCTTCTTTAGGTTAGTTCAGTTTCTTAAGAAACTGATCTGATTGTTTTTAAAAAATAAAATAACCAAACTGAACTAACCAAATTCACCTTCCTTTACTCCTCTACTAACCACCCTAAAATTATTTTAACGGTAAACGGTTTGAATATTGGTCACTTGTACGTTTTTTTAATGTTGCTTGTTTGGTACCGTAAACCGGGCTAACTTTGTGACTACAGTATATCTTTGGTACACTCCGCACATACTTAGCAGTTTTTGTAACATAAATTTGTCATTTTTAGAAATTAAGCTATCTGTATTAAACGTTATTGTACTGTAACTAAAATACCACTAAATAACTCAATTTGGCAACTCCGCCTTTAGCGCTGCGTGTTTATTGACATTTGAAAGCATCAGCTGTCAACAGGTCTATTTTTCAAATTCTATTTACTTTCTATGCTACAAGCAAAAGTCAACATTTTTGTGAAGAAGTGGTAGGTACATCTTGAAACATTAATATTTACCTCACATTTTACGTAAAATATACTTTTGTAACTGACACTCTGAGCAATATACATTTATTTTTATGGAAAGTTTAATAGTTGAAGGCTAACTTTGGTACTGTCCCAACGCGCTCAGAATTAGTTACCCATCAGTCCTTAGGACATTTAACGGAAAATATCGTTGGTGACTACGTAGCTGTCGTCTACGATGCAAAATACTATCCTGGCCAAATAACTCAGATTCGTAAAATGGAGCAGTCGTAAATGTCATAGCTCCGTATGTGAAACATTGGAAATGGCCGGCCCTAAAGGATGAACTTTTTTACACCAATGACGAAATTATAATGAACTAAATGAACCCATTAAAAGAGGAAACAGGGATATTTTTGATGTACCTGAGTTCTGGGATACCCAAAATTAGAGTACAGATTGGTCGTTGTACAAATTTTATTTTGTTTTGTTTTGCATAAGAAACATAGGTTGTTTTATTGTTATGACGAAATTTTAAGCAGTAGAACTTGTAAAACCATTTGACTTTCTAGCTGTATACGTTAATTCTTTAATAAAAAAAAATGTTGTCTTTTTACTAGTTTATTTTTTAGAAAGATAAGTCTAGTGTGCTAATATTACGACAACATATGTTAAACACGGTTTCTTTGGCTTAATTTACATAACCTTCTGTTCTTCTTTGGTACAAGTTGCTTTTTATGACTGTCTACATGTAAAATATATCTGTACCAAAGTTACCCCGACAGACGGGGCTACTTTAGAACTACTTTGAAGTACTGTTGAGAGTTTTGATGTGAAATTTTTGTCATCTTTTCTGTTATATTATACAATTAAATGACACTGGTCAGGATTAAATACCAATTTCATAAAACAACAATTCTATTAACGAAAAACCTTAAAAATCGTACCAAAGTTACCTTTACGGTTTACGGTACCTTCAGATTTTTGGTTTGTTCCTGTTTGTTCAGTTTAACCAAAGTGAACTAACCAAACAGATAAACGAATAAGCCTATTATTATTAGATTAGCACTCACCACAGATTAAAAAAAGCTATTTTTCTTCTAACGCAAAAATTCCATCATCCACAATTTGCGATTAAGAGGAGTTGTAATTGTAGAGCAGAGTTGGGCATCAATCGAATAAATTTCTAATCAATTGAATTCCCGACTAAAAATATCAATCGGAATTAATTTAATTAGCAATTAAATTAATTTTAGTCGATAAGTAAAAATGTAATCATTAATTATTAATCGTTAAACGTTAATTTTAACACAACCGGATTAAATCTGTATACACCTATTCACTTCGGTGTTACTACTTTTCTCCAATGAGTATTTTGCTTTTGTAAATAGATCGAGAGTTTACTCAACAGTATGTTGAAACAACACTCAGACATCTGAAATATTGATAAAACTTTATGCCATCCGCAATTAATTTCTTATACAATGTGAGAAACTCTCCTTCTCTTTCTCTTTTTCTCCATGCCTCATGCATTTTCGTTTCTTTATTCTCTGTTCCTCCTCCTCTTCGTCTAAAATTACAGCAACTGCAGCTAATTCTTTGTCTGCCAACTTCGTCATTTTCAAGCAATGATGATTACTACTGATGCTGAAGTATTCGGGTGTGTATGAACTGACATGACCGAATACTCATAGACGTTTTTATGACGGTACTATCTTTGACGGAGACGTAACTGTCTCGTGACGGATGTGTGTGAACCGAGCTTAACACCTAAGGACAGGCTAGCAGCACCTAAACAAATACAGGCGATATCCGTCCGAGATTTTTAAAAACATCGTCGGGAAGAATATAAAATTTCTCGTGCCAGCGACTGAAGAATGACTGACTGTTCGGTTTCGAATCGTAGCCGGTCGGGTGTAGACAATGCAATCTTTTTTAATGAAAGAAACTTTTTATGACTGAGACTGATTGAATTGTTCGGATTCGCGCCGTCTCGTATCGGATGTGTATGAATCGAGCTTTATATTTGGTTCGGTCCTGTTGTGACCACAGGACCGAACTAATTTGGTGCGCAAGTATTTACATCGATCGTACGAAATCATTTGTGTTAATATATAAAGTTTTCATTACCTATGGGCCTTGTTCTTGTACTAAGGTGTCGGTGTAAACGTAGCCTATGGCTAATGTCTAATATAAGCTTTCTTTTTGCAGCCGTTTGAAGTCATTTAAAGTATCTAAGTAATGAGAACGTCGAGGAAAACGTTCAAACAGAGAGAAAAAGGATCAAACGCTGATAAAACGTCTGACGTTTTTTTTGTTTTTAAATTCGTTGTAGAACGATTGGAGTGGTTTGCGAATTTTATGAAATCAAATAATAGACATATGCGTGTTTCACTTTAATGTTTAAAAATGGAAATATTTATTTCTATAAGACAAACTTATTTTTTATTGGAATTAATAACAGCTTCAGTACGACTGGTTGCATTTGACTGTCTAAGCACCTGCGTTGGCTTGTATCCCCCTGAGTTTCCAGTTACGACAATGATGTACCAGAATCAATAAATAATAGAAATAAAAACAATTTGCAATTGTAGTAAAAATGCAAGGTATAACATTTTATTTAAGTTCACAATAATTTAGTTTATTTTAAGTATCAATTTTGAACCTTAAGATGCAGTTTTTACCCAAAAGTTAGAAGCGATAAAAATCGTTATATAATTTCTATTATATTAGTATCAGTACTTTTCAATACAAACACGAAATTATCTAATATTTTCGGATTTTATAACCTTACAAGTATGCACATACAGTGAAACCTGCCTAAGACGGACCCTTGATAAAACGGAGAACTGTTTAAGGCGGAAAATTTTCATAGTCCGGAATCGTCCTCGTAA
>ML219541.1:0-18864 GCA_004785975.1 Popillia japonica
GGGGGAAGAGGGTGAGATGGGGCGCGAGGTCGAGAAAACTTGGAAAATCTCATTTCATATCCGCTACAAACTAAATGAAATTCTTAATCAATGGTATAATCCCGAGCACCGTGCAGTCAATATTTAGCCTGTGAGCGTCGTTGTAATACTCCCCTACAGCTCACGTATATAAGCGTATATATTGTGTGTAGACATCGTCAAGTCTCGTCACATACAACTTAGCCCTCTGGCATTCCAATTTCTTTTGATAACCGTTGCTTTCACGTTCGTGATACAAGTGAATGAATCGTACAATCTGAACAATGGTAAGTATTCGAGTGGAAAATATCTTAAAATGAGGTAGCTGCTTAGATCTAGTGAAATTAAATCTAATATGTAGATTTCTAGATTTATTTTCGGTTGGAAGAAATTTGTTTTTTGGATTTAATTACTTTGAATTAGCATTCTTAGATTGACAACTTTAACAACATTTCAAAACTGTTATGAATCGACCTCTTCAAAGCTTCTTTCCATACCAGCCAAGCTGCCTTCATTATACAGCACGTCCACATAGAGTGATTGTTGCTATAGCTGACAGCAAGCTAACCAATTTAATATTTCTAGATGGGAATCATAACGTCTTCTGTGTGGATGACCTAGGATAGAATTAGGAACAGTGGCGTGTATTTAGTCCATTCTTTCAATCGAATTTTTACTAGTTTTTGAACTCCACTTCAAATTATTTTCTAGATACTTTTTACACAAATTTACAAATTTTCCTACACTTACTGGTAGGTATATTAAAAAGCAGAAATGTAAGATTTCTAAATAAGAGAAAAAGTAGTGCTTCCGATTGAGATTTTGAAAAATTTTATCGAAAAAATTTATCTTTGTCATTTTAGAGTTACACTTTTAAGTAAATTGTCACTTCTGGGATTGCATTTTTTCTGAAAATTTAACGGAATCTAGTCCAGAAAAAATAAAACATGACCCTCTACAGGAAGCTCGGATACTTTCCTTTCAAAATCGAGGTACTAGTTGTACATAAGATAGGAAACAGAATAAAACAAAAAGAAAATTATAAAAGTTATTAGCAATTGTCTAAAAAAAATTATTAAGAAACCGATAAATATTTTTAGCTGGGCCTTTACGCATTAAAAGTTAATAACTTGGCACTGGGATCATTCGTCCTATAAACTGTACTGCCACTAGTGCGTGAATCATTGTTTGCTGCGAATATGCGTACGTGTAGGTGGTAGAACTTCGAACATTTCGTCTAGCAGTCGGGCAGTCCTAAAAACGTCAGGCTTTCAGATAAAATTTCATTTTTTTTTTAATTTAAAAAAAGAAATTGTTTTAATTTCATTTTCTTGGTTGATAGCAATTTTTATTTTTTGTCAGTGAGGTATTCGAGCACACCGTATACCCTTCATATATTGTCACATTCTTAGATTCTACGTTAAATCTTGCAAATCCTTCATGTCTAATGTCATATATAGTGCTTTGACGTAATTTGTCGAAAAGTAAATGGTACTGGTTACTCAAAATTTGACGACATGCAATTGATTGTTTAGGTGAGGGTCCAGCTTAGTAGTATTTCCGAGCTGAAACGATAAGGACGATCAGTTTCGCATTGCACACGGAGTTCTAAGACGTCTGACATAATTCAATTCATTGTATAACCACACACACGTGACACACACACACACGGTATCAAAACTAAAACAGAAAGAATTAACTTACTTTGTAAAATCACTTGAATTCAGTTACATATACGTTGGTTAGATGTAAATTCACACCCTTTCCGAGGGAATTTCCCAGTACATTACCAATTAAACCTGATATATATTAGAAACTCAAGCCTTAGTAGTAGGCCTTATGATTGTGTTATGACCGAAAATAATATTGTAATAGAGTGGAAAAATCAGTTAGCATCATGACAATATTACCGATGACATCAGATTTCGGATCTGATTGAATAACAATTTATAGATATCAGGCTAAGTTTAAAAATGATCCTTAGGTATTCAACAACACGTTCCACACAGGTTTTCACTTGCAAAATTCCTTTAAAACGAGTATCTCCTATTTTCGTTTAGATCTGACAGGTATCTTCAAAAGCATTTTTAATTTGTGAGATTTCGAACGAATCATCCGTAGAATTCGATTTTCCACTTCATTTTCGTATCCAAAAAGAGATTTCCAAAATATTTTCTAGATTTTTAGGATGAAAAACGCTGTCCCATTGTTTATTTTTATTACGCGACATTTACACCAATCACAGCCTTGAATTTTCAGGTTTTCTTGTTAATTTCCATAGAAGCAAACAGGGAGATACGTTTTAACATCGAAAGAGTACTCACGCACAAATTTTGAGCTCCGACAAACAAATTTATAACTTCGCTTTTGGTCCAGCGGTGTTTTTAAAGGTTAGCTTCCGAATTTTGTTATCTAACGTCCGTCTTAACATCACCAACCAGTTCGATAACACAAGGAGGTGCATTCGAGACCGAGCTAAAAAAATTATTACCCGAAACTTTTCCCACAACCCTACTAATTGAACCAGACAAATTCGGATAAGAAACATTCCCACCCACATCGAGAATTCCCGCCAATTATTTGTCCATTCCCCACAGTCAAACCGAGATCTGCCGGCTATCCCGAGATTCACACCGAAGGTTAGTCTGAAATAAAGAGTATCCCCGCGTTTTACTGTCTTTCGTTATTCTGTAGTTATATTATTATCATGTGCGTTATTATTCGTTAATTTGATTTTGTGGAGGTGGGAGTCTGATATCATTTTAAAATAACCAGTTGCCTAGGTATTAGAGTTTTAATTTTGATTTTATAACTAGCGATATCTATCGCCCAATTACTAACTCAGTTTTCCGCTCTTCATACGACAAGTTGTCTAACCTACGGGTTTAATTTTTATTTAAATTTACTTAAGCGATAATTTTTTTCTGGTTTTTGTTTAATCTAATTGTTACGAAATAAATAGAACCTATTTGTTATTGTTTGAATCATTGTTTTATTTATTCTTAAGTTTTAAATTACAAAATTGGCGTATCCGCGAATCCAGCAAAGACCCTATCCTCGACCGAGAACTGAGCAAGTCCGTGCTAGCGCGGGTTTTATACAAAAGATAGTCTTAGAAAAGCATAAGATGTTAATACCTCAGCAGTAGAGTAGAGCACATGTGGAATAATGAAATAAGATTTGAAGTGTGTGAGACAACTATATGCCATTCCTAGC
Organism: Popillia japonica; assembly: GCA_004785975.1. Classification (NCBI taxonomy): domain Eukaryota; kingdom Metazoa; phylum Arthropoda; class Insecta; order Coleoptera; family Scarabaeidae; genus Popillia; species Popillia japonica. The sequence continues at coordinate 3,235 of ML219541.1, forward strand.
TAGAACTGTTCAGCGCCGCGCTGAAAACCACGACCAAAAATATTGCTGAAGAGGTCAAAAATGATTTCTTATCGTGTGTCACAATTGGCATTGGTGTTAATGAAAGTAGCAATTGAAATAATATTGGTAGGCTTACAATAGTTATTAGATTTGGGTCAATAATTAGCTCGAATGTCAATGAAGAACTATGCGTTCATACTTCAACTAATGACACGACCAAAGGCACTGATATTTTTCGTCAAATCCAAGTGTTTGCTAATTTCGAAAACGTGCAAGTATTGGATTTAAACAGTACCTAAATTGTTTTCCATATCAACTGATAGTGCTCCTAGTATAAGAGGAAGAACTATACAGTTTCTAACTACTGGAAAATGGAACTTGTACACTTACCTTTTTCGCTTGATTATGTCACAAATGAAGAAAATTTATTTGCAAACATGTCTATGGGACCATTTACGAATGTAGAGGAAATATGCTTTAACATTTGATGATTCTTAATACATTTTTAGAGTATTTTGATGATCTACAAAGATAGATTATTGAAATTGATCTCGAAGTCAGTGATAAACTATGGTTTCTAAGGACTCTGTTCTTATCAGATATAATGAACCATTGTAGTGATTTCAACATAGGATTCCAAGGAAATAACCACACCAATTTTGAATATATGTGACAAATGGAAGAGTTCCAATTTGAAATTGGTATTATTTGAAACTAACATAAAATCCAAAAAATTCGACTTTCTTTTCACCTTGTTAAGCAAGGAATATAGTAAAGACAATATCGATAAACGCAATCTAAATGTGTAAAAATCCCAAACGTACACTCGCCAGTTTTAGCGATTTAAAATATTGGACTAAATTCGCTTTTTTTAAAGAAAGTATCGTTTATGTTTCTTCCACAAAATAGAAATTTAACTAATTCTAACTGTTTCGAATTTATGGAAATTTTTCACTAATTTTGATTAAATGCAGCTTATTTATAATACTTATTTATTAATACTGTATTCAACTGATATCGAAAATTGTAAAAGATGGAACTGAACGCCTGTAATTAATGAAATTTTCTTCTAAAATTAATTGTAGTTATTTAGCACCAGATAATTTTCTATTGTTACATTTGGCTGAACCAATTTTTACGATAAAATTTGCACCACAAGCGTAAAATTTATTGTACGCAGTTGTTAACATTTTGGACAAAAATAAGATTAAACTCTAAGGGGTTTGTACCGTAAAGGAAATGCTGAGATCTTCAAAAACATGAATTCCAATTATGGACACATATTTTTTAAATTAGGAAATCGCCCCATTTTAAAAATTATTCTGGCAGAAGCTGGTAGTCAGTCATTTTTGTAGAGCCTGGTACAATTTTATGCATTACTTTGGTACGGATTGATACCATTTAAGAAGATCAAAGTGGTAAGGGTTGGTACCGTTTTATAAGCCATTCTGCCAGAGGTTAGTACTACATAATTAGAAAGTCATTCTAGTAGGTATTGGTACCAGTTTAGAGAATTATTTTGTAGAGGATGGTACCGTTTTGAAAATCATTCTAGCAAAGGTTAATACCAATTAGAAAGTCATTCTAATAGAGGCTGGCACCGTTTTATAAGTCATTTTGGTAGAGGCAGGTACCACTTTAGAGCATCATTCTGGTAGGGTTTGGTACCGTTTTGCTACTATTTTACAGAATAGCTCTAGTGGGGGTTGCTTCTATTTTAAAAATTATTCTGGCAGAAGCTGGTACCAATTAGAAACTCATTTTAGTAGAGCCTGGTACGATTTTATGGATTACTTTGGTACGGATTGATACCATTTAAGAAGATCAAAGTGGTAAGGGTTGGTACCGTTTCATAAGCCATTCTGCCAGAGGTTACTACTACATAGAAAGTCATTCTAGTAGGTATTGATACCATTTTAGAGAATTATTCTGTAGAGGATGGTACCGTTTTCAAAATCATTCCAGCAAAGTATAATACCAGTTAGAAAGTCATTCTAATAGAGGTTGGTACCGTTTTATGTCATTTTGGTAGAGGCAGGTACCACTTTAGAGAATCATTCTGGTAGGGGTTGGTACCGTTTGGCTACTATTTTACAGAATAGCTCTAGTAGGGGTTGCTTCTATTTTGAGAGTAATTCTGAAAATACCCAACATAGCACAAGATAATAATAAATAGCTTTGAAACTATGGTTTCAGTTTTAAGAATCATGTTGGACGTCACTTCCTACAAAGTTTTCATTCTTAAAAAAAATTGTCTTTACCATTTTGTCCACATTCGGTTCAATTATAAATGTCAGCAAATATTTACACAAATTCATGAATTATTTTTTATGAATTCTTAAATTATAACCGCAGCTTATAAAATTTCGCACTTATACGACTTTTCATTCACTGCCCACTTCTAGAATGTTGTATTATTTAAAAATTCGTTTCTTCGTTTTTTTTTTTGGACGGAATTAATCACAAAATTTCTATTATTATTCCAATTAGTTAAGAAACGAAACCACCGTCATAGAACTCGAACATGCGATAATGAACTTGGCACACGGAGTTACGGTCTACGTAATTAAACAAGGGCCTGAGTTATTATTAGATCCTCCAACCATGATCTGGTTATTTCGCCGAAAGTGGGCGGTATATGCTGGGCTAGAATAACGAAATCGAAGTACCATCCAGTGTACTAAAATCAACCGCAAGTTCGTTATCCCTCCGGTTGAAGTGCCCAGCTGAAATAACGAAATCGTCTGCTAGCCGGACAGGTAAAGGGACCTCCTAACGATACACATACATACCTTTGGAGGAAAACCTCCGGGGAAAGCCGAGATTACTCCGCGTCCCAAGTGTAGGGTACATATGAGCGACATGACCTTTTGAATTGCTTACCTACGTTGTCTCTGTACGTACACATATGTGGGATATGCAGAATATGATCGGAATCCTCCTTTATGGATGTCTATGAATGTGGTTAGTTTGCCACAGATTAAAATTTTATAAATACGAAATTAAATTTTCGAATCTACTCCGACTAAATCAAATTAAATATGAATGAATCATCTTTCCGTTTTTCTTCTCACCTCAAGAGTTTTAACACATTTCTTCTGTTTCTGCAAATATTTCAACATTTTAGGGGAATTTCATCATTCAGTTGCACACGTAACTTCCGCTTGAGCTTTTTGCAATTATTCTGAAACGCTCTGTAGTCTTTAGTATAAAGTTTGCGATGTCGTAAAGTTAAAGAGTTTAAATAAAAACGGGGGAAAAAGTAACGCCGTATAGCTTGAAGGTGTTTTGAGTTCTCGCCGTTCTCGCACCGGTTTTAGACTGATTTCCCTGTTGGTATATCCAAGAGTAATTTGCAAAATGTGCTGCCAGTGCTTGATTATATTAAATGGTAAATAATTATGACTAATGGAATATTTAATAACCGCTATAGGTTTGTTGGGTAGACATTATAATTCGGACGAAGCTGAGTCCTTTAGATATTTATATTTTGTCTTATTTTTAATGAGGATGAAACTTGTTTGGATTACTTTTATTTTGCTTTTGTAAGTTTTAATTTTGTTTCTTTTTATTTTATGCAATTTTTTTAGATGATCTAGTAATGGATGAGGAGAACACTTCCACCGCCGGTTTGGTGTCATTTGACGGTATGTATAAAATAAATCTCTCACGAGGGGAACATCAGGGTTGTCCGACACGGCTCTTGATGGCTCTCAACTATGTTGTACTCGCCTGAGTACCCAGGTACGAGCTCTTATCCTAACGTGTCCTAGTTTCTGAGATAAATCGACGTTATTGTGCGCGCTCTTTTTATACCTCTAATGTTAGTCTTCGTATAAGCAAGCGTGCGTAGCGTTGTGGACTGGATCTGTTCCTACCATCGCCTATCGTAAATCTGCGGTATGACGTCTATTTTGAATTTTACAAACGAATAGTGTAATGAAATTAGTTCATTCTGTATCAACTTCTTTGCTCGCTACTTCAGAACACGATAAAGTTGAACGAGCTGTAGGCCCATTTTAGAAACGACGAAGACGGAGCACATTTCGTTTGCATTCAAAAAAACGTGTTCTTTCCTATACTAATAATTTTGACGTAAGGTATGCGTATTTAACGATTGGCACAAAGACTGTAACGAAAAATATTATTTATGAATAATTTGCATTAAATATTCTTAATATTGTGTACAATAACATAGACAGATTGGGGTAGGGGTGGCACCAAAGGCTTCTTTCACCACGATTCGAGCCTAGAAGGCGCCCTCTAGCTTTGCTCTCTTTATGAGGCTTAACGTCTTTGAGAGCGGCTTCTTTGTGTAGCTGTGCGCTGTGCTCTGCGCCCAACGTTAGAAACCTTGTCCTTGCCAGACCTTCGCAATGGTACAGCACATGGACTGGGTGCACAATAAGATGGAAACAAAAATTCACCAGCAGGAATCGAACTCCAGCCACCAGCTTGGCAGGCGTTGGATCCAGTCTACGACGCTACGTACGCTTGCTTATACGAAAACCAACATTAACGGTGTAATAAAAACGCTCACAACAAAATTGATTTTTCTCTGAAACTAGTAGGATAAAAGCTGGTATGTACGTGGATACTCAGGGAAGGTCCCTCTATAACATAGTTGCAACCGATCAGGATACATGTCGGACAACCCTGGTGTTTCCCTTGTTAGTGCCGTGAGCATTACTACCTACATTTAATGATTTTTGGAAAAGAATAATATCTTGCTCAAACTCTGAAAATAAGCGTTTGCCTAATTAAGGTATATAGATTTATTTATTCGTAACTGTACTTGTTAAGAATGTTAAATATATGTATATAAAAAAATATACGATGAAATAGGCCAGAAGTGCCACAAACTAACTATTAAATAACTTTAGAGCATTAGGATTCCTTCCTAAATATGAAGTATGTTGCTAATTTCCTCTAAACTGTTTCTAGTTTAGCTGCAAGTAAAGGAATTATCTGATACTATTAACGTTAAATTCGTCTTGTACCAGACATGGAAGACCAATATTTAAAGATACATATGAATACATTTCAATTATTTGTCATTCAAAGCATTTTATCTTCAAAAATCCCCTATAACTACTATTTTTCTTTAAATTTTCCTCGTTAAGAAATTAGAGCATTTATATCACTTGCCTGATTACAGTTGCATCTCATGCTATCTCATTCAGTGCATACTATAGCTCAACCAATCATTTTTGGGTAGGTTCTGGTAGGTCTATGTCAACACAATCCTCAAAGAAAAACTTATCCATTGCGGCTATCCAAATAACTCGAGTTCTTCACAATATCACCAAAATACAATTGAGAATGAACGATTGGGATTGGGATTTTTCGAAAAATAAAAATAATGCGAAAATATTGAAATTACCGCAATGAAATCTTTTGGAAAGTATCATTAGCCAAACTTATTGCTATAGTGTTTTGTGTTTATTAGATTTAATATTACACTAACTACTTCGTTCACCGTACTTACAAAAAAGCAGCGAACTGCACTAACCTGCAAACTTTTTGAATAGAACATATAGGTTTTGTTGCTCAGTTTTCAGTTTTTTTTGCTAGAGCATTTGCATTTATAACTTATTTATTTACGTATTTATTTTTAACAAATTATATTATTTTACTTTAATTTTTCAAAACTACTTTTCCAGAGGATCAGGAACTGCCAGAAGAATTCAGCAATCGTACTATTATGGCGTCTATTAACGGTACGTATGTTTTCTGTCCTTATTTTACATGTAGCAACTAACTAGTTGCGACTACAGGAAAGACTTCAAGCAATATTAGGGTTCACCTTAATATTTCTAACGTAAGTGCTCGTAGTATATCCTATCTAGTACCTCATGTTTTATAGACTCGCTCCTCTTGTAAATACTTATGTACCTATCGATATAGTACAGATTTCTATTTTAGTTTGTGTAAGGGTTTTGTTTAAACTACTTCTGTTGTACTACTAAGACAACTTGGAAAACTGCTCCAGTTGCACGCACATCAAGAAAATTGGGTTGGTGCTAACTGTTGTTGCTGATAAATGACCACCACCCTTCCTTCATTTAAAGATCTCAAGCTTCGTTATAACAAGCCTTCAATCAAAAATAATTTTAAGGAAAGTGTAGCAAATGTACCCATAGAAGAAATCGCAGCGAAGATGCGGATACCCAGGAAGGCGACTCAACCGTCTGTACCATGACGGAGTAACAAATGACACATCCACAGTCGAAGACATTATGCCATTCTGCTTCCCAATGCTGCCGTTCTCTGCAACAGTTCAAGCATTGACGACAGAGGCCCGCAGTCGAAGGAAGCATTAATCGTGGACGGTATGAAAAAAGTCCAAAGACTCGAATGCCACGATATAGTGTATGCATAGTAACAGGTCTACTTTCTTCTTTAAACAATTGGTCAGCGGTTTGATTCGTTATAGCAAAACAATCTCGTAGAGCTAGTTGTCTGCAGCAACTATCTTGACGCTCTGTGGTACGCCTCGGTTGATCAGTTGGTACGCCTTTTGGTTGTAACACTCCTTCATATTTGCTCTACGACCGAGTTATAGATGCACACGATAGAGCTAATTATTTAATACTTAACCGAATATCGATTATAGACTATCGTTAAACATCGTTTAGGACTATTTGGAGCGATATCTCTATATTAGATGTAGCCCGTCTATTAGGTATATTTAAATATGTATGTGTCAATGAAATAAGTCTAGGAGATATAACGCCTAGTTTGAAATGGCGCTAGAAATGTTACTTCAAGAGTATTATTTTACCCGCAAAACTCTAAATTTTTAACGCAATTTTGACTGCAACTCTAAATACGAAGATGATAATGCTACTGAAACATTTTTAAAATGTTGCAGATATGGGTGGCATCCTTTTAGTAGTCTTATTCGTGTTTGATCCAGTGATCGAAATACGAAAGTTGTGGTCTAAGAGTGACACTCAGTATACTTTGAACTTTTGAGCATTTAGTTTCAGTACAACCGTACTGTCGGTAACTCAGAAAGACTTACGCATTCGATTTACATATTCCTCGCCTGATTACACAGAAACGTGGCCCAAAATTTAGACACCGTCGCTGGCGAGCCCGTCAATCCCGCCTGCTCAAACATCGACGTCACGTTTTTAGGAGTTCATTTATTAAACTGACTGTTTGCACTTTATACACATCCCCGGCTTCAAACCTGATGAAAAGGGACGCTCATATGTACGGTTACATTAGAGAAGCTGAGCTACATAGGTACTAACGCACATATATATGTATGGATGTATGTTTAGTTCGAGGATGAAAAAGCCGACGAAGGAATATAAGGTAAGCGAACGGGGGAGTGATAAAAATGTATGGTGAGAGGGCGACGTAATGTATAGAAAGGGAATTCGCGGCAGCGAGCGCAACGGGCCGTCGTCGCTTTGTAATTAAAAGCAACACAGAAAAGCGCGCACCGTACAAACCTTTCTATCCGGTCCGGGGAGTGGCGCGCCCGCTTTTACGCCGTATTCACTTAATTAAAAAAACAAGCGTCTAATTAAATTCATGACGGGAGCTGGATAGATTACCGGGACTGAAATATTTTCGAACGCCTCGACTGTTCGGTTGTTTCTTTTATGTAATGAACTTGAACGAAGATTAAACGATTGAAGTTAACTTCCTGTGAGGCTACCGCTGTATGTTGTACGCTACGGTGAGCAATGATCACACGAATTAGATTCTGTGTAATGTGCTACCTACCTGTCTAGGTATATTACGTGTTGTGCAATTTAATTGGGTTAATTAGGATATGTGTTTTGATCATATTGTCTCGGGTAATTTTGCCGGAAGTAAGACATACGTATTTACTTCCAATATTTATGGGAATTCTTCTTCGTACTTAACGTGTTTGTTCTGGAAAATGATTGCATATCGTTCTTTTCTAAGTAGAAGACAAGTTCAATAAATACTCGTTCGAGCGCTGTAGTACGAAAGTTTATTAAGACGGCCGCTGGTTATGTATGTGTCTGCTGTGGCAGTTGACTCGTGATACTAACAGAATACGCAGTCGTGCACGTTTCCGTATGACAGGTTGTATCGTTGGAGTGTCCAAAACCGATCACGGAGGAATAATACAGTTTTTAAACGCTGCGGACAACACCTCTCTAGCATGCAAGATGTTTATGGTGAACAGTGTCCTTCGAAAACCGCAGTCGTGGAATGGTGTCCGAAGTTCAGTAATGGATGACAATCGACAGCAGATTTGCCAAGGCCAGGCACACCTCAGCATGCAAAGAGTTACGCCAAGCGAGGGGAGTCTTATTTCTCCAAAGTCGGACTTTCCGGGTCCTTCAACCGTCTTAATTCAAATTTTGCAGTTTGTTCTACCGCGGTTTCTCTCTTGATTTTTACACACACCGCGGGTGAACGGTCAAGTCGCGGCCGGTATTAGTTGTAGCAAGTGCTGGATGAGTTACTTCTCCGACCTCGACACCCTCTCGAGTGTTCCTCTGACAAGCGTTAGCGTGTAGTCTTTGATGACAAGGAAGACCATGTCCTGATCGATTTGTGCATTACTAACGAACCAAGGTGCTGAAACTATAGTGCGCTGCACCTGGTTCTGCAGGACATTCAGCCTCTTCGCCTGTGTCTTGCTGGGGCTGGACCAGGCTAGGGCACCGTAGATGAGAATTGGTCGGAGAAACGTCTTATAGAGTAGGAGTGACACTCACGCTCACCGAACTTTTCCAGAGCAAAAGAGGAGGCCTCGCGCTTGAAGAAACTTCCGAGAAAGATCAGTCTCGTGTAAACCTTCAGTTGCAGGTATTGTACCTGAGACTCCCCTGACATTCTCATTCCTTCTATGTGTGTGCGGGCAGCCATTGTGCGGAATAGGTGAGTAGAGTTGGCTCATCGTTTTGATATCAATGTGGGAACAATCCAATCCTCAATAATTCATGAGGCTGGATACCGAAAATAGTGCGCACAATGGATACCCCGTCAACTGATTGAAGAACACCAAACCAACCTGAGCCTGCAGCATCTTCAGCGGTATCGTGAAGAGGGAGATTCCTTCTTGCACAGCATTGTTGTCGGTGAGAATAGTTGGTGTCACCATTATGAACCTGAGTCAAAACGGGACAGTATCCATCGTCTCCAAGGCACCAGAAATTTAAAACTCAACCTTCTGGCAAGCCTATGCTCACCTGCTTCTTCGATCACCGTTGGACCATTACAGCTTGAATTTGATTAACATCAATGTTGTCCGATACAGTGAATCTTTGACTCGTTTGCGTACAGCCATGAAGAAAGAACGTCATGGGATGGTTACGGATGACGCCATCTTTCTTCACGCCTGAATATTGCTACTATCACCAAGTCACAGATGGTGCGGATGGGGTGGGAGCTATTAGAGCACCCCCCTTACAGCCCGAATCTATCTTGTGACTTGTGTCTTTGGAACATTGAAGAAGGCACTCAAGACACAACGATTCCACTCAGACGTTGATATCCAGCAGGCAGTTCTGACATGGTTCCGTCGACAGCTAGAGGAGTGGTACGACACCGATATACAGCGTCTTGTGAAGCAGTGGCTCTCTTTGTGTAGTAATGGCAGTTTTGTCTAGTTTAAGTAAACCGCTTGTATGTACCACCGCTAGACCGCGCATTTATTAAACCTGCCTCATTGGAGGCTAATGTTAATAAGACAAACGATCCAAATTAGAGAGAGAAATTTTGCCATACAAGCACTACATACTTTAGCATTTTACAAAATTCTCACATGACGATATTGGTGTTGATGACTTCAATGCCAGTTTCGCCTAAATGGCAACTATATTATGGTGTAATCAGCTCTTGGAAGCTTAAAACTATTAAGCGCTTAATTGCTTCAAACTAATCTCGTCGTTTTTTCGTGTTGTTCTTTTTTCTATTACATGAACTAGTCCGAAGTAATTGTTCTAAATTGCTTTTAAATCTATTCTAATCTATCTTCAAATGAATCGACTTTTAAAACAGCGGACTTTATTTTCTATGAATATTTACTGTAACAGAAAATTACGTGCAGCTACGATCTTCGGCGGCCAAGAGTAAATGGAATTCTCAACTACGATTGGGGGTTTTTCGAAGCATACGCCTTTGTTCTTCCAATTAGTGCATCTATCTCTAGAGAACATACACTATAGATGTAAAGTATAACAGGTTACTTCTTTGATTACTGTGAATGCAATTAGGACATCCCATTCCTCTTCGACTTCCTTTATAGTATTAGCCAAGCATGTGCGTATCTTCATTAGATTGTTTTTTTTTTTCAAAAAAATTACACTATTTCAACAATACACTACCCCATCTAACCCTCGCCCAATTTATTCCAGCTGGAGCTTGAAATTGCGTACCAAGCAAATTGTTTAGGCTTGTGTTTCTCATCATCCTTCTAACATTGAAAAAACTTGATTTAACTGGGAAGCCCCAATCTCATTTAAGAGTCAAACTTATGCAGTTTTATGGAACTATATCTTCTTATGTCTGTATGTACCGAAAATTGTAAACTGACGCATGATCAGGAGGTTCAAGTAGGTCTAAGCATTGTCCAAAAGCATAGACCATGAGTTATTATTACACCTGCGGCTGTAATCTGAGTTAAAATGTTCCTTATAGAATCTGGGCAACCATGAATTTGATTTGGCAAAATAGAATCTTAATCTTTCTCCGTTGTATGGATTTTAGCAATTCTCCTAGCGAGAAACCAGCAGTAATCTGCCATTATTGGAGCCGACTACACTGACTTATGTTTGCAGATGCAGCAGTTGATCTGTAGAGTTTAGTAGTGTGCAGCCAATAAAACATTCACACACAACCAAACCAAGTGTTTAAACCCAACGACATCATTTGATACCATTGCAATCACTTTACGTCTCCGAAATGAGTCTAGATGTAAATGGAGCAAGTGATATTTTCAAATCCTGTTTTTGTAGCTAGTTGCCTATTAAACCAGATATTGTCGCAACCAAAAAAATTAACATAATAACATGGAATCTTAAATAAGCCTCTAAACAAGTTTGAATTCGTGAGCAAATGCTCATCAATTGCATGCTTTGCATACTTCTTCCAATTAGTTACTAAGTTATGGCCCAATAAAATATATTCTTTCAACTTTGCTTCACCCAATTTGACGCATGACCTTTGTCATAAGGGTCTCCTCAGTCACATTCCACCAATGAAATCTTGCCCCATTTGTGTTGCATTTTTGCACATCTAACATGGCCGGTTCGAATTCTATTGGCAGTTTTCCATATTTGACGCTGAAGGTCAGAACCAATGGGCATATTCAGAGCTATGACGATACAGGATATGCCTGGTGATTTTGACTGTTCTCAGGTTCCTTCCGCCTCTGTTCAGCGTTGAAGTCATTGCTGGAGGGATCTACTGCTGTTCTGACCGGTGGATTTCGGGATTTAAGATGTCTTGAGGTTGTCATATCCTCATGAACGGGTAGTGAGGTGGTGTGATATGGCTAACAACCACATTGTAAGTCTTGGAAGCCAGCATGTTGGGTTGGATTTAATGCATCCCGTGAAGGGGCACATAGTGTTATTCAGTTTTGTTTGGACTGGGAGTTAATCTCCATTTCCAATAGTATTTTCCTAATCTTTGACTTACGGCTAGGGTCAAGTCACCGTATGTTTTAAAGAGAGCACGGATGCTAGAACCGATTCCTGTGGTAGCCCCTTCTGTAAGTGTCACCCTACTGACTGACTTTGTCACCCATGACCACTTGGAACATTCTGTCTCTCAGGGTACCAGGAGTTTGTACAGTAAACCCTGGCTCGTCTCTTTTCCACGAGTAGCCTTTCCAAGAGTTTGTAGCACGCAACTAAATTGACCCCAAGTTCTCTACGTTGCGTTTGGGTTTACTCGGTTTAAGGAGGTTTAAGATGTTAGGAGCTTGAATAAAGAAATCAGTCGTGGGAGAAAGATGAAAATTACATCTGTGAGAAGCTTATTCGTGCTCAACTATTGGAATAGCACATTTCTGGAGCTTCCTTTTATTCATTAGTAAGTGTGCTTGGATTTGACAATGTTTATATACCTTTTGTAGCTAAGTTTGCTCCAATATTTTAGACACAACTGCATTCGCTTATGTCAATTATGCCCATCTCACTAATTGGCTACATGTGTTCTCCGTACTGCAATTTCGGTTTATTTTCGTATCCAAAAGGTGTCCATTACCTACAACTGCTTTCTAATTCCACTTCACATATATGTACATAGGCAGCCATAATAGATACAATATAGTAATTGAAACAACACAATACGCGAATCGGAACATAGCGTGTTCTGTCAATGAAATCCTTCGTGTGAGTAATACACATCCACACAACAAAACCAGATTACATACACAGATGAAGCTACAGCACAATACTCACCGCCATTGAGGACAGCCTCCTCGTTTTATATATGCTGGTAGCGGACCATTAGTCATCCTCCGATTAAACGAGCCGAAGCCTTTAGATGTGTGAGTGTGTATGCTGCTCTTGTTGTTATTAAGGTTGGTCAATGGTCCCTACGTCGGTAGTTGTAGCGACCGATGTATAAAAGAAAAAGCAGCAACAGAGTTTTGGCTACCATTACCCTGACCCTGCGCTCGCTAAATTAAGCAAACTCCCCGAACTCAATCCGAAATATGATGATGAATAGGAACCGTGCAATTTCCGGGTCCGGTTGAATTTATTTTGCGGATGGTGTTGAAGGTTTGAGTACATACCTACCGGTTTCTTTTTCTTTTTTTTTGTGTTGACCCTATTACTGATATTACAAGATGACATATAGGATTTTGTCGTTTTTGTCTACTTTATGGTAGCAGGAAAAATTTCCGGCTTACGAAATAAATTATTATTTAGGAGGAAATATCTCGTGAACGTGAAGGAGAAACCTGATACCGTTACCAGAATTGAAAGCTCACAGAGTTCGTTTCGTTGTTTCAACACGACGCGTAATCCAGTATCAGGTTCTGAAAATATTAAACGAGAATTAAATGAATAAAATAAATAATACTGATCCTTATACTTTCCGGTTCCGGTTCGATATTGGGAAATACAACTGCACAAGCTTTCCATCCGCTTCCCGATGAATATTCATAATTAGAGAGAGAGACTTTCGGTCGTTCGTACAACTTTCTAATTAATTAACGAAATTAGAATAGAATATAAAGTTCAACGGGCAGGATGAAGAGAAGAAACGTAATCGCATTAGTTAATTAATAAGCATAAGAGTAACGTTTTTAATTAGTACCGGTCCGAGCTAAATTGGAAAGCTCAGTGATGGTGGAGGTCGGTTCTATGCTTCTGCAGTTGAAGATATTAATTTTCAGATAAGGTGAGCGACTTTCCGTGTTTGGAAAATTCTACGATGGACGGAATAGAGCGTGGTGTTGACGTCTGTGCTGCGTATTCAGTTTTAATTTAATAATCCTAGTTATGCAATGATTGGATGAGATAATTTTTAAGTTACGATGTAATTTAAGGCATCTAATTATTACATAAAATCATCTTGCGCTATTATTTTACTGTTAGATTTCATCTGGAATTTTAATTAGGATTCGCAGTACGAATTTAAATCATCCCAACTTATTAGATTGAAGCACGTTTTTGGAAACTAAAACTTCACCAGTACTACAAAGTTGCTTTATTAATGGTACAAGGTTATATCTTTCAATTGATGACAATTTTGCAGGGTAGGTGCCTTTATCTTCAATAACCGTTAAAAATGTTGACAGCAGGCGAGGAGAATGAAGTGTAATGGGTGAACTTGACCCACACCACTGTTAGTCAAATTTTATCCAATTAAAGGATTAAAGATAAATAAACAGTTTCCAAAAAACCTTTCACAGAATTCAAAAAAGACAAAAATATTTGAACATTCTGAGATCAATGGAAACTAGTCACTATTTTCTGGAACATAACTGGTTGTGCTTCTTGGCTGTCAGGTATATCTCCCAGAAATCATATGAAGTGAACTTCAAGTTTTCCCAGTAACAGTACCAAGAAGGCAAGAATACATACATAGGTTCAATATGAAATGACTTTTTTCTCTTATGGGCACGAACATCTTGCACCACAGCAGAGCAATGAGGTCTGTTGTTGCCTCATAACATTTTGCCTCGCTCGACCTGTATATGGTGTCCATTCTTGACTATGTCTGCCGAAAATCACACAGTGTGGAATTCAAACTTTCCCAGGCACCATAGTCTCAACAAGACAAGAATACATAAGTCAAACATAAAACATTTTTTTTTCTTTGACAGGTTCACCCTTGACGTCTTGGCTCTCGTGGTCTGATCTCATTTAAAAAAGGGATCCTAGTTGGTCATGGATCCGTACAGTGGTTAGCTCGTCATTAATTACCCGATTTGGTAGCCATTGAATCGTTTACAAAGAACTTTGTGATCCAAGAACAAACGATTAACCGACACTTTCGTCAAGAGGTATTTGTAGCACTCCACAAAAGCGTTTCTTTTTGGTTTTGAGACCAAATTTTAACTTTTTGACCCACATAGATTCTCAATCTTCTTATTTTTCTCTCTTATGGGCAGAAATATCTCGCACCATAGCACGATAAACAGGTCTGTGGTGCCATCACGATGTCTTGGCTCTCCCGACCTTATCTCATTCGAATAAAACGGTGCCCAGCTTGGCCGATAGTTATTTTATTAGATAATTTATCTAATCTGGATTCGTTTAGTGAGTTCGCACAATGCACATTCATTGCCCAATTTGGTGGTCATGGAATCGTTCCCCAAAACTTTGCGATCCCACAACAAATGATTAACCGACACTTTAGTCGGTTTTGTTGTTTTTAAGACCAAATATTAAATTTTTGCCCAGTAAAAAAATCCTCAACCCTCTCATTTGCTCGACCTAAATTTTTCTGACTTTATTTTATATCTTGAATTCAAAACTAACGTCAAGAAGCGTCACTTTCCTCTCATATTGACTAGTCTTAAAGACTTTTCAGCATTCCCATCCGAACAAACTGATAGCTTTCGTTTTAGTAGTTACAGCATCGGCAGCATCGATCATTCCTCCATAGTATATTAATTTATGTTTAGCTGCGGAAGCATTTTGAAAGATATAAAAATATACCAACCTTTGATTTTTTATATCAGATATCGCTTGATGGTCTTAAGTATATTAGGTACTCAATTATACCATACAGAGTTGCAATGATAGACTCGACAAGCACTACGGTTTGGGTAGCTGTTGTAACTGCTGTAACTACGAAAAAACTTTGGTAAAAAGTTTTGGTCAATTTGTTCCCGTTTATGGTCAGAAAATATTTTAATTCGAGGATTTAGTTTTAGATAGTTTAAAGGCCGAAAATTGTTTTCATTATCTTTATCTTCTCATGCTAATTAATAAAATCTTCTGGTGTGAACAAGCAAGACAGTTTGGGAAGTGTGAAAGTGTTAGGTTATACTATGTTTGTTGCCCAAAATGTCTTAATTTGCGAAACTACTAAAACAATTGGCAACAATAAAATTTCACTCTTGAAATTTTTCGAATTTAGCTTATTTCTCTGTAGATAATAGACTATCTAGAAAATAGAGAAGATAATGGCATGATGTCTCGTTTCGAAAATTTAAAGACTCTG
>ML219542.1:0-23048 GCA_004785975.1 Popillia japonica
TTATTATTATTTATTTTAGTTTGATATGGTGCAGGGGGAATATTTTTAACATTTGCTTTAAATTTGTTCATATTCTAACTATAATTTCCATTCTTGTTAGTGATATCTCGCAATAAAAGTCTATTTTCTTTATATTGCCGTAACGCCTCAATTATAAATGTCATCTCTTTATTGTATTTACATCTTTTGCTCCATATAACACTAAGAATCACCTCCATAAACCGGGGAGAACTTCATGATACCCATACCGCCTCCTACACTACTTAGATGCTCTATCTCTTCGTATGAGATTATAATTTGGTGTACTAACTACCCCGGATTCTACATTATGAATCAACGATGTCTGAGTCAGTCATGTAATTGACAATTTCTCTTCTACATCATCTACAGCATCATTCTTTATATGAAATTCATGCGCCAATTAACAACAATTTTCATGTGCGAAGTATACAAAAGTTAGTCATAACTCACCCCTCAGCACCTCCACCAAAAATGAATTCTAATATACAATGCAGTATTTAATGTACATAATATTACAACCGGAGTGATGAATCAGTGATTGTATATAATCTCTAGTAAATATGTATAATTACTACATCAGCTAGTCAAAGTGATTAATTAACCACTTTATCCAGCTATTGTTCATAATAGCCAGTCCGATTTAGCTAAAGTAATAAGTCTCTAAAAATTAATAATTTTGTAAATATGTATCTTGTTTACATATTTATTTACAGTTATTCAAGTTTTCCTTAGATTGCGTCTAGCGACAACAAACCAGAATGATAAAAGAGCTAAAAACAAAATATAAAAATGTGCCAGCTGAACTCGTTGCACTCTACTTGAACCTGTGCGAATCTTGTCAGAAGCAAAAAAGTTTACCGAAGAAAGGACTGGTTGTAAAGCCAATATTAGGCAAGGAACTTTATTCAAGATGTCAACCAGATTTGATAAATATGCAATCACAAAGACACAAATTATGAACATATAGTGATATGTTCAAGACCATGTTACGAAATTTATTCAGCTGCGGCATTTAAAAGCTAAAAGAGCAAACGAAGTAGCATATCACTTAGTCAATATCTTTAAGCGCCTAACATTTTATAAAGTGATAATGAGAGAGAGTTTGCAAATAAAATTGTCGAAGAAGTGTGTGCTGGAACTAAAAATTGTACACGGTAAGCCCCGGCATTCTCAATCACAAGGATTCATTGAAAGAGCCAATTAAGATATCGAAAAAATGCTCTGTAGTTGATTAGAAGCCAATAATACGACAAAATGGACCAAAGGATTACGTTGCACGCAAATGAAAACAACAAATAAGTTGTTAATGTTAACCAAGTCGAAGAAGACGATCAAGTTTATTAACGAAAACGATGTTGATTACAACAATCACATTGAAAACAGCCAACTTGAGAAGGAATGGCAGGCATTTCTAATACTAAAATCCAAAACAATACGAATTTGAATACCTTGCCTCTATCAAAGAGCTATCAAAGAGAAGTATGTAAGTAGCTACCTTACTCAACAAGAAAAAAAAACAAGACAGTAAAGAAGCCAGGACTTCAACCAAACAATCTTTGGAGAAGCAAACAGAAAAAATGTTACCTCTGTCATCAGTAAAACATTTTGCTGCTAATATAGATAACACCGCAGTGGTGAAAATAGCAGACGCAGGCCGGGCTAAAAGTGATAGTAATAGCTGTTATAATGTCACTCGAAGAAAAGGGAATGTATGGGCTAGCTAGTACAGAAGGATCTTAAACCAACTCTACGCAAGAAATCAATTCACTATTTGCAAAGAAATACTTATTTCCATTAAAGAAATTCCAGAAGAATATGGTACTATTGGGAATGCACAAGAAAGGACCCATTTGAGGTGGCCATGGATTTAAGCACTGCAACTGCATGGGAGATTGTACCTCCAATAAATGAAAGTGTAAGAAAGCTCATTTCTTATGAAACGCACAATGTCACGATTGTCTCAAATATAACAATAAATAATTACTTATTCTATTTAATGTGTTCATGTTTACTACTATTTCTACTATAATTACTAACTGAAACCAAAAATATAAAAGAACGTAAAATCGTTGATTTATTTCTTCCAAAATCTATAAACGCTACGTCGGTAAGGTGATTAGTAAAATACAATTATAACTTTGACTAATATTGATCGGATATTATATATGTATAATGGCTGGACAAAGTGATTAATCCAGCCTCATTAATCACTTTAACCAAATTCGGTACATATTATATATAGTGGCTAGATAGTATTCATAGGGGTGGATTATTTACTTTGACCGTAACATATCGTTGGTAGTTTCAATTAAAGAAATGGAGTTTATAATGGATAGCAAAGTATAATCTGACGCTACATGTATAACAATTTTGAATAAAGAACTTTCATTAAAGGACAGGCCTTTTCATCTGCCTAAAATTATCTGGAGTATAAAGCGTTAATATTATAATAGCTACATGTATAGCAAACAAGATTAAATAGATATTTGCGCTTATATTAATGGCACTGAAAGCACCTCAAGAGAACGGTTAAGTGTAGTTGCAACTTTTTACTGCTGTTTTCTGCAGATTAGCCAAAAACTGTTACAATGGGTATATAGAGAACTAGTTAACTATGGGGAATTACATTTTATTATGTTACGCCAAGTAGGTCCTATTCTACTTACAAATTCAATAAAGTTAAGAGCTTAAAGGTACACCTTAATACAGAAACAATGTAGTAAGCATAAATACAATTTCTTATGGAGTTTTTGCTAGTAGGTAGTTGTAGTAGTAATATCTATCTATCGTAGTAACCATTGTTTTATTATTTGTTTCTAAGTTTAAAATAAGAGATTCCCAGCTCAAAACTTTTTTAATATTGTCCTCTATTGACTCCTCTACGCTAGTAGAACTAGTATCTGCAATGTCCGTTGGAAACCGAGAAAGCTTCCTTAATTAAATCTATCAATTCAGTCTTTTGACGTCACATGATTCCCGTGGTCACATAAAAAGCATAAAATAACTCTAGTAACTTTAAAGCGCAGTAAATAATTATGATAATTCACCAGAACTGATAAATTAAAAACGGAGCCACAAATATACGCGCTACTCAGTACGTACATTATCTTCTTGTTACGTTTAATATTCTGACATTAATACTGCTGCTTATTTCTCTTTGCAATTATTTTATGCTTTCGTATCCTTCTAGCAAATGATAACGCTGTCCATTATACCGGCAGGACATACTATGTAAAAATGGTAAGTAAGAGGATTAGTTTTTCTAAGTATATGTCGTAATAAATCTACTGCATGCCGTGGTAATCTGAATTATTCGTCTGCTCGAATAAAAACGCATACATGTGCATGAACAATGACGAAATAATACAAAAAGTCTAAAAAACAATTCAGGAGAGTTGGAATTAGTTGCTTAATTGCAATTCATTCTCGCTTTAGGCGTTAGATTAGGAGCACAACGGGAAAATTTTCTGCTTTTAAATCTTATCATCAATGTTGCATGAATAATCGAACAATATTCGAGAACAAACGTATTAATTTGCAATAGCTTATGGAATCGAAATGCAATTGCATCGTGGTTCGTATCTGCAGGCATTTACTGTAAAGCTTACCAACTGTGTGAACGACGATGCAGACATTCAGATTTAGATTATTGCTTTTAGCATTAACTGGTAACAGAGGTTTCCGCAATAAATACCATGATAATTGTCGAAACTGTTTGCTCCAGCGCTATTTACCCAAATCTTTATTCTTTTCCGGTTGCTGTTTTCCTCGTGTTTCGGTAATTTTGTCCTTATAAATATATTAGAAAAGTTCTACTTTATCTAGGAATAAAGGTGTTTATATAAACTGCCGTCGCGGTGGTTTCCTGTAGGTTGGAGAGATGATTTTGTTTGCGACATTAATTTCTTCATTCATTATTAATTCATGCACACATTATTGTGGTAGAGAAATGTTCGCGTTATTTCTGTTAGTAGCTTAGGTGCTAAGTGGGCGACTATGAAAGACGGTCATAATGTGAGTTACAAAGTTAAAGGATTATCGTTATTTGGTACCTGTTTCCATATAGAAAAGAGAAAAAGACTAATTTAACACAGAGTAATTAACAAATGATAACGAACTTTGATCTTAATTTACTTTTCATGTATAAAAGAAAGTATCTCAAGAAGGCGTAATCGGCAATCTGATTCGGAATTGAGCATTCGTTTGATAATAACCTTTTCTGTGAGTAAGTATGATTGTAATTATTACTTGGAATGTAGATGGTCCAGACAGGCAGCGGTCTTAGTTCTTTCTGCTTGTGAGTATATGTAAGCGAATTCTATTATTAGTTAATTAACTCTATTTTTCTGTAGATCAATGAAAGAGCAAGAGAAATAGCTGAAACGAATAGAATTTAGAGCTTATAGTGAATAATGTAATTTGCATGGGCATTCATTTTGTATAAATACTTATCCAATACGGCTTCAACGGCTAAACGAACTGCTGGAATGACTTACCTCTCTAGTACATTGTTATGAAGTCAGGCTGATTACTCTACCAATTTTTGTTACCAAATTCTTGCTTTTGGTCCTTCCTAGTCGAAACCTAGAAAATGTTTGGATACCGTAACATACAAATTTTCAACTGCCGTAGGTCCTACGGTTCTTAGACAAGTGCATAAACACCATGATTATTGACTTCCAACTTTTTAATATTAACTTACACATGAGTTCATAAATGCTGCAGCCCAACGTTGATTTAATCACGAGAGTAGATAGAAGCTGTTTCAAATTAAATTTTAGGCGTTTTTGATTCTTTTTTTCTTTCTTCTATTGTAATTGTAGCATAAGAGTTTCATCTTTATTCAGGGTATATACAAGGTATTTACAGATTACTGTATTATCTGGATACTGCAAAATTTCAATACCTGGTATATCTCTGACTTAGTGTAAGCTTAGAAAGTTTAACACAAGTTCTCTGTGTAAACCATTAATAATAGTTTTTGAAGTAGTAGTAAATTAGCAAGCATCAAATTGTCCTTGAAAGCTGCACATAGTGGATGCAGCTGTTGACATTCTAGGACAAATGAGTCGTTTGGTACAGGTACTAGTTTTAGCCAAAGGACAGCTCTCCAGCAAATTATTTACCAATACACTTCAATATAGCTCGTTGCTGTACGATGTACAGACAACCAATTGTAGTTCTTAAGTAATTGCGGAGTAATAAAAATGTGCAAACTTTAGACAGTATTACATGTTTGAATATTCATGTCCCCTTAGTTATTATGTCACTGTTTTGAGGAAAGGTGGTTGAATTACGAAGAACATCCTTGAATAAAGTCAAGAATCTTACACACACAAAGCTTAGTACCAAGAGCGAATGGGGAGAAAGACACTGTTTCAAAACTCAATAACAACGCCATGAAATGGTATACTGCTGGCTCTAAGACAGCAGAGGGAACTGGAATAGGGATATATGAGCCTAGAACCAAGTACCAGGTAGAAATATACGTCATTGATGTGTTCCGTTCATCGACACCCAAAGCAAGAGATTAATGTCTGAAAGCAAGCAGCTATCAAGGCGCTGAACTCCAATATCATCAACTCCAAAGTGGTTTGGGAGTGTCTAGACAAATTAAACGAACTAGGAAAAAACAGCAGGGTAACTATATTGTGGGTTCCGCGAGACACCGTAGTAAGAGGAAACAAAATAACTGGTAAAGATGGCCAGAAGATAAGTAGCAGTGTAATACTTGAGAAGCTTAAATGTATGAGGCAAGCTAAAACTCTTCTGGGAATCTACAACCAAAAGAGTTCCTCAGAAGGCATTAAGCTCGACAAAACCATTATTTGTATATAAACATAGATCCACTCAAGCCATTGTAAACTGAACGGACACCTAAGCTCTGCACTGTGCAACTCAAAGGCCTTGCACTTAGGAGTACATGAAATTGAAGTTCGTTTCGATTTGTGGTTCGTCATATTTTAGTGCTAATTCCGAGAAGCTATTCAGTCATTCTTAGCTGGACGTTGTTTCTTGAATATCTAAAACAACATATTAAGTAATTATTCAGATTTTAGATCAGTTTAGGAGAGATAAAATGAAATAGCTGATGGCGGTACACTTCAGAACAAATTTTTGTGATGATGGGCTTCAAAACTATCATTTTCTTTCTGTGGAACCATGAGGACTCCATGTGTCTTTATCAGCTTCAACTAGTTTTCCAGGAGTTGATACATCTTCAATATCAAAATTGCCGAATCAGACGAGTTTTGACATTGGCGTACTGATAATACATCTCCTCCAAACACATCCGTTTATTTTTTTTTTGCTTGAATTATACTTTATATTTTGGCCCCCAAATTGATGAATACTCCATTATGTAACCGTCATAAATATCATAACCTATAATTATGTTGCACGACAATATTGTGTAGAATCTGTGTTGTGCTTCACTGTTCACCTGTAGATTATCTTTACACCACGGTTTGCAGGACAAACAATATAAACAATGAACATAACTGAAGCAAAAAAGAAGTTAATATGAGAATAGTTGTGTATTTGGTCATCTCTCCATTAGCCTCTATACCTATAATTATGTGGCAGGACATGGAAAGAAATAAATTTCTGAAATAATCCAAAGGGAAGAGCATCCCAACCATCATTCATTACAGCCAAGAGCTTACCTATGTTCTGCGGCTTTACTTGACGTTTTTCTATACTCAATAAAATACCTAACACATTTTCAATAGAATTGAGGTCAGAAGTGTGAAAACCGTGTGAACAGTGTGGCTTAGACAATTATCTTGTTAAAAAAATCGCATCTTTAAGCTTCCCATACCGAACGCTGCATAACTCTAATCTTTATCTTCCAATAACCTAATATCTTACATCACCATTAGTATTTTCAGTATCTTGCTCTTCAACTAA
The DNA here is from genome assembly GCA_004785975.1 of Popillia japonica. Classification (NCBI taxonomy): domain Eukaryota; kingdom Metazoa; phylum Arthropoda; class Insecta; order Coleoptera; family Scarabaeidae; genus Popillia; species Popillia japonica. The sequence goes on from ML219542.1 coordinate 6,931, forward strand.
ATTTGTTGCATGTCGTTGAAGTTTGATACACACTTTCTGTATGTACTCAAATTCTGTGACAATAATTATGAGTAAGATATACCAAATTCGTTTCAGAATTCATATTAATACGAAGAGAAAAAATCATTTATCCAGTATTAAATGTTCTGATGATTGGAATACACAAGATGATAAAGATTTTGTCCATTACTAGAGCAATGAACTCTATATTCAGTTTGCAGACGATTTCTCTCTTAAAGTAACAGCTCATGCTTTATTTGGCAGAAGTGGCTCTGTTCGGTTATTTTTTGATGATGAATCAGCGCTAAAAGATTAAAGTGCTATGCGATCCACATCTTGGTAACAAGGTTTCTGTATATTATATTGATCGTAAAAGATACTAATTTATGGATAACATATAATTATAGATGATATATAGATATAATTTGGAGACAGCTTTTTTGTCAATACGTTCTTCTTGGTTTCGGGCCAATGTTTCTTATATTTCATAAAATTGTCAATAGTGAGACCCACTTTTCTTTGAGTTCCAGAGCAAATACATTTCTATTAATTCACTCGTTTACGATTATCAGAAGCGGCTTTATTGAGCTTTATACCATTTTCTGATTTGATTTTGTTAAGAATAAATTGAGACATTACTGTGACGTCTTTGTTAGTATAAGTAAGTTTATAGTAACATTCTGGTAGTAGTGAAGAGTCAATCCACGTGAACCACGTTAATATTCCGATTCACGAATTTTGAACGGAAAATAATAATAGCACAATAGACTGATTAGAGGGTTAATAACACCAACTTCATTCAACGCATTGGTATAAGCTCCAGCCCCAATCAGTGCTGTGACTATCAAAGCCACCTCCAATTATATATGTATACAATGACTCAAATCATATTACTCAAGTAATTTGTGTCAAGTAATTAGCAGAGGTCAAAGGAAATTAATGTACCGTCATTGTATCAACTGGTCAACACATGCTATCATATATGTACATATATATTGTAATTGATATAAGGACACGTTTTATTAAAGGATAAACGAGTCAACATTATAATTACTACACTGGTTTTTCACGATTCTAATTTCTTCGTAGGGAATTTAATTATTTTTACTTTTTAATTTACTATTTCTATTAGAAGCAGGCAACGTAATTTCCTTTCGACCAATTTAGTAGTCTGTACTTGTTAAAATTAAATTGATTTAGAATTCCCCGTCAAAACGGCGACTTGATTCCCAACTCAGAAAAGAATAACGAAAGCACAATTGAAATCTATGTAACAGTTGATGATCGAATTTTAGTACTGATTCACATTATTTTCATTTCGCATTTTATACAACTTTTTCAATATTGCTTTGTTAGATATTTTCTTTTCAAGTATATGTACCTATGGATAACCATTATTACAAAAATGGATTCGATAAATGCTGTTATAGTTTCCACAGAGTTAGTGATTCTACAAAAAAAAAACATGATGCTTTGTTAGCTTTGATATTAAAAACCTTGTCGTTGCAGAATTACGGTTCCTACGGATGGGTTTAGCGAATTGACAAATCAATAAATTGAATTGGATTGGTCGAAACGGACCTATTCAATGGCCACCACGATCTCCCGATCCAATGACAGTAGATTTGTTTCATAGTACTGGATGAAGTCTATAGTTAATTCTACATCTATTGACAAATAAGAAAAGCTTAGGAATTGAATCGTGGAAGATGTAATAACTATCAGAAATGCCGTGAAGCACGGATTTGTTATATTATTAAATAAATATCTTTATATTGCAATATATTTGTAATAGCATTGTGTACAGAAGAAACACCTACAATATTGCGGTGCAAATCCCAAACACTTTGTATATTTAAAAACTTAAATCCAACATTATTTTCAATAAGCGGCTTATTGCTAAGGCTTATATCTAAGTATTCACCCAAACCCATTATCACAATTTAAATAATCAATAAGTTCAGGATTGTAGATGAAAATATAAATAGGACAAGCAGAGAGAAAGTAGCCACTTCCTAAAAATTGCCAGGTAAAATCGATAAACAAAACGAAAATATGTTGCTAGTTTTTGACGGTATCATATTTTAGCTTGATTTACTGCGGTCGTCTATTGATTGTTTATTATCTTTTCACTGCTGGATGGGGAGTGTTTAAGAGAAATTGCAGTTTTAAGATAGTTTGTTGCTTTCGTTTGTATTAGAATTTATTAGGGTTTACCATTTCAGCGTTTAATTTAATATTTACATTATCACACAATGTATTTTAAATCCCTGTCTATCGTGTTGTCTCTGCTGTTTTCTTTGTTTTTAAATGCAATCACTTCAATTTCAGCGGCTTAACCTAAGACGGATTCGGAATTGGTTTCATATGATTTTTTTTGTAGATCCCAGCGAATTAATTTGAAAGCAGACATGCGATATAAATCAGAAAGCTATTTTCCAGGAAAAATATCAGTACACTAGAAATATTAAAAGACTTACCGAATGAAATATTGATTATACTTCTTATGTATCGTTTGATATTCAATACCTTTCACTATAAGCATGGCTTTCATATTTTCCCAATAAGAATAGAATCTGTATACATATCTATGTATGTTAGTTGAAAATCATTTATTTTAAAATTCTTGTGAAACATTTTATACTTAGCTAAACTAATAAAAATAATAAAACCAAAGAATGTTTCAAACTACGATTCATAAGTTGATGAAGATATCTCTTATAGTTTGCGTATAGAAATCAGCAAGACTAAGAAATAATGCCCTTACTGTACTGTCCGAATGAATATAGATGACACATCAAATTAACGTGGTCTGACGACAAAGATGTAGACACAAAAATCATGCAATCTGACATATTGTATTCGAATCAGTGGAAATTTCAAATCAACCTTAATAATGTACGAGTTTGATTCTTTGCTTCTTTTTTATATATAAAAGGCCGTAGAAAATAAGTTGTTGACTGACCTGTAACGCTCACGTTCGAGTGCTATCGCTAGTTTACTGTAACTACTTTTTTTCTAAAAATTCAATTTAAAAAGTAAATTGACTTTAGTATAAAACGTCAGGCACGTAATCCAGATATTTAGAGTTTTTTGTTTGAAATAGATTGAAATAACTATTTAAAGTAAACAATGTTTACATGATTAAGGATTAGTGTATTGTGCTTATAAAATTCATTCATTCACTAATAGCATGCGGCAATCACTTAATGCGGGCGTGATAAGAGTATTGCGTAGATCCAGCCGCTTGCAGTCGGTCAGTTATTACGATATGTATCGCTAGACTGACGAAGTGCTCTCTCATCATCCTGGAGCACGCAAAGAAAGTAGGGATACCAGAAAAAATCCTTCGATTAATCAGAGTTACAATGGAAGGCTCCACGGCAGCAGTTAAAACGTCTGAAGAAACCACCAGTCAAGTATAGACCTACAGAGGTGTAAGGCAGGAAGACGCTCTATCCACGTCCTTGTTTAATATAGCTGTCGAAGGAATTATACGGGCATGTAGATTAGGAGGCACAAATGCAAGTAGTGGCTTTTGCGGATGACTTGGCGATCGTCGCTAGAAATAGGAACACATTAGAGTTAGTACTGACGGATATAAGTGCAGAAGCTAAAATAAGAGGGCTGGAAATCAATCAGAAAAAAAAAACAAAATATATGGAGGTGACAAGGAGCGAAGGAATAAACGATACTATCTTACGAAATTGGACAATATACGCCTGAAAACGTTAAAACTTTGAAATACTTAGGAACGATAATACACCAAAAAAATCAAAGAAGATGGGAAACTGCGCATAGGATCCCGTTAGGATATAAGGCCTACATACAAACAATTAATGTTAAACAAGAAGGTCAGCACGAAAACTAAACTGAAAGTATACAGAAGTGTAATACGACCGGTGGTAATATACGCGGCTGAAACAATGTGCCTAACAGTTAGAGAAGAAAACCAATTGAGATCTTTCGAAAGAAAAATAATAAGAAAAATACATGTCCCAAAAAAGTGAACAAAGGAGAATATAGACAATTGATGAATTTCGAAATTAATGAAATGCTGGAGGGGGAAGATGTGATCAGAGCAATAAAATCACAACGACTGCGATGCTACGGTCATATAAACAGGAAAAGGAGGATTCAGTATTGAAAAAAATCACCAATTGGAAGCCAGATGCCAACAGACTTAGGGGTAGGCCAAAATCAAGGTGGGAGGACCAAGTTGTGCAGCACATCAGAAGCATGGGAATTTCGGGATGGAGAATACAATTGAGGAATAGGAAACAATGGAGAAGAATGTGCGAGGAAGCAAGAAAAAATGAGAACCAATAAAATGACAAGAGATAGTAATGGAGGAGTGACGAACCACCATCACCTCTGAATCAGCAAACGTCTGAAGAGGTCTTTGGAGCGGCAAGGATTCCAACGGAATGTAAAGCCATATATACATACTCCGATAACTTTGTCATAAAAATTACTATTATCGTTAATGAAACAGCTTCCGGTGAAGTACTACAAATTGGGCTATACATACATATATTAAATGTTATGTACTGCGTTGTAAAACTTGAGTATATCTTTGTTAAAAACTTTATTTTCACCATTTAAGAAAAGTTAACTACTTCTGTTTGGTGTTCAGGGAATACATCTACACAACTGTTTACAGAAACTTTACATATAATTACATTCAGTTTTCGAGCAATTACGGTTTGTCGGAGTAAATGGCCTGCTTAAAATTTTACTGTAATTAACAGTAGCACTGTAAAACTTTTGTACTAGTAATTTTATCCAAACATTGAAGCGTTTATTGCAATAATAATTACATAAGCTCGATTCTTGAAACTGTTTTTAGAAGTTTTATAATTTTTTTGGGGTTGTTTTTACCAAACATTTCTTTTATTATGGCCATTGTGTAATTTATTTGCAAAATACTGATTTCAGAACAAAATTATAGAACAAATATTATTATTATTATTAGATTATTGCGAATCGTTGAACTGTTTAAATATAGACAGTCATAGAAGTGGCAGCAATCCCAGTGAAATCGATTACGGAAGATATTTTTCTAGTTACTCATATAAAGTCTCAAGTATACATCAGATTATTTGTTTCCTTGTTGTCGTATTGGGAGTGTCTAGATATATGTACATACATAGCTGCCTCTTCAGTCGTACTGCTTGTCTGACTATCACTACAACTCTTGCTGTGCAGTTCATATATGTATACAAGATGTATCCGACATTGTAAAAGTATAGGTTTACAGAATAGTTAACAAAAATGAAAGCGGCGATAAATATCTATCGAAATATCATAAAAAAATGTCCATTTAAATTTAATGAGAAAATGAAGTACATGCGTTTTGACTCGCCTTGCCTACAAGAAGTTTGCAATGCATAAAAATTTATAGCGTTTCACATGAAAAAATATATGTTAGGTCGGACACGGCGTTATAAACCAGCCTGTACATATGCAACTAATTTTAAGATATGACGCTTAAGAATTCCTACACATTTTCTCAATAATTTGTTTTAATAACTTTTATAATATCGGAGACATCAGGCTTCCACTCGCTAGTGCCTGTATCTAGAGATATTAGGCAGTTTAGTGTGTGTAAATGTGTTCAGTTGTATTATTACAGCATTACGCAGACATTATTGCTACAACAGCCCGCTCCTAACAGCAAATGGTAGATTGATCAGAATACAATTCTGCGTGAAAAATCTCGTGAATGTAATTGAATCTCCGAACCTAGAGATTTGTTCTCTCGTTGGCTAGTCGCCTAAGAAAATTTAAAAAAATGAACATAACGCAAAGTACTAATTACTAAACACAAGGTTTAGCGGATAACAGAGATGTCTAACGCGCAATCTATAAACAAAAGTTCTAATAGTTCTCCTCAGTACGGGATTTAGAAGCTTGAAATGCTTTCTGAAAAGCCCATTTTCTATAGAGATTGGTCAACCTCGGGCAATCGTTACTGCAGTATTTCCCGTTTGTTGTACATATATAAATTTGATTCAAATTTACACTAAATATATGTTCTTACAAATGTTATTATTTTATAGCACTGTGGATATAGTTCGTCCTATTTATCTCTTTATTTATTTCTTTACTAACAACGGTGAACGTGTATTCCGCTGCATATCTGTTTTTTCGTTTTGCTGTTTTATGCTCACGTTAGTAAGGTTCACTATATGTGCAACTTGAGCGACTTTTCATTTAAACGATTATCGCTGTGCACTTCAACATTGCGGTTTGCAGTTTGAATTCCCTAGGTCGTCGATGTTTTTAAGTTTGTTGTAAGCATTTAGAAAATTCTGCGAGTAGTATGTACATAAATATACAACAACTCACCAAAGTATATGCTACATATATACTATATACTATTTGGTGCACTAACCCTATTACATAACGCCATTGTTGCATCATATGTCCTTCTATTGTTACTAAGTTGTATTAAATGTAGGAAAATGTGGTTTCATACGAATATATGTAATATTTATATTACGAGCGATACTACATTTATTTCTTCTAGAATACACCCAGCTGATATACCCTTATATGTCAATGCGTTGCTAACGTTCAAACTGCTTCTGGAATATTCAGCAAGTAGCATACCTTAGGTATCATAATGGCAATATGGAAAATGACTAGAGAGAAGAGATAAATAAGATTCGTTAGATCCACTGCTGTGATCTAATTGCTACAAGTTTTCTATGAATTATTTTATGAATACGGCCCAGATTCATTATGCACTGGAGGATATAAGTATACATCCACACTATATTCTAACGACTAACCTATATCGCTGAAAAACAACATAATACAGAGACCAAGCCGTACTATACTTGCATTCATAAAAAAATTATTATATCTACTTAATTTTAAAAATAAAGCAAATGCATTTTAAAATAACTTGATACCTTGCCTATAACAGGTTAATATATATAATTCCACATAAAAGAAATCTATGTATTCTTTTATGAAAAATGAAATTAATAATGCATACGGTCTCAAACTCAAAAGCTCTGTTTATCATTAATTTTACCAAGTTGCTTTTCATCTGGTTGTACAGTAGACAGCCAATGAATTAGAAACTTTCGTCAGTACTTGACTTAACTTTGATGAGTATTTAAGAGTACTAGATAGATAGTATTTTACGTCCCTACATTGAAGATATCAGTACACCAGACTGTATACAGGGTTATTCACGCTATACGGCACGGAATATTGTGGCGAAAATACGTGACTTTCAAAAAGTTTCGTTTTTGGGATATATGCACGTCTATTACGGGTACTTTTTCAAATTATTTTCATATTATACAGAGTGTCCCAAAAGCTCTAAAAGTATCAAAGTTGTGTTTTTTTTTTTAATGGAACACTATGAATCTTATTGCATTTTTGGATTCTCCGATAGAAGTAAGTGGCGGTTTTAATAAGGTTTACAATGCCCAAACCCTAAGGGTTTTGCGGTAATTTGAATTTTCTCCAAATCTAATCTTATTTGCAGATTTTAAATACTTAAGTATATAAGTTATGGAAGCGAAATTTACAATAAAGTGTACCAATAAATCATATTTTATATCCCAACTATAATAAAGTTGCCATCTTATACAAGGTGTCCAAAAATTAAAAGTGATCAAGTAAGAACTTTAAGTGTCTATAACTTGATTAGTTTAAATAGGACGCCATATTTTTTAACTTACCAGAAAATGTACTTTTTAATTATCTATCGAATGGTATCAATGGTATTTTCGCAGAATACGCCAAATAATAGTTATTTGTACAATTTGGAGTTTTTTAATTGTTAATGTATCTAGATGCCTGTGGTCAGATGATCAAAATTATGTATAAGAATAATAATGAAGAATATCTTTACAAGTATTCAGAAGCTTAGAATGTAATTTATAGTACAACAATCCATTTCCAGACACTTACATATTCGTTTTTGAAAACCCCTGCCAACTCTGGGCAACATCTGTGGGGTTAAAGTTTCAAAAGCGTTTAATAGTGTAAATTATCTTAAAAAATCTTAAAAATAATAGAACCACTTTTTCTCTCTTTCGGATTAAATTATTAAGCCCTTCTACTAGAGTTTGTATTTCATTGGCCATCTACTGTATGTTAGCCCAAACCGATTTTTTGTTTCATTGTATTGATTGTTGCAAATTGGTTATCATGTTGGTAAATTCGTTGGGAAATGATACGTCATAGATAGTTACAGATATAGATTCAGATCAGGACTGCACGCTGGCCATTCTAGAAGTGCAATATCATATTGTGCAAACCACTGTTTTGTGAACTTAGAAATTTACCGCGAAAGCAAAATGCACCCCAGACCATTACTGTGCCTTCTCCAAAATTCCGAATATTCTGTGCTTTTTCGTAAATCGTGCCAGTAGCATTGCCAGACATCAAGATTATCACGTTAACCTAGCTCCGACGCGCTTCAGAGTAAGTTTCGATTTACTTAATCTTTTACACCATTCTAAATTTTTGTTGTGTGAAACATGACAAGCATAAAAGTAGATCATAGACTACATGATCTAATCAGTAGATTTAAAGCAATTTCCTCTGATTTACATTGTTCCGTAATCTCAGCAAATCACTTAATATTTGGTCAAACTTATTATTACCAAACTTTTTATTCTCTTAACTGTAGCAAATTTTATTGGAATGATTGAGCTCCACCTTCCCGTACTCTTTATTTACGATAACGGCACTATCACTAATCCGTTTTCAACAATCTTGATGGTTGAAGTTTCGTAAACAGTAGTTCTCTAAGTTCTTTCTCTCAATTTAGTAAACTATTCAACTCACTTCTGTGGCGTGAGGTGCTCCCAGAATAAAACCTTTTAAACTAACCAACTGTATAACACTCGCATAATAAAAACACTTAAACAATTCTATCAACTACATGCTTGAAGTTTCACATTTCATAACATAAAGAGTTCGGTTTGGCAACCCGGTGATTGAGATGCGTTTGCCACGTTGATTTATCGTCCATGGAGGAACATAACGGCATTATTTAGGAAAATTTGCATATTTACTGTTTTTCTATGTGTACTTTGGTAAGTAAAAACACATCATTTGAAACAAAACGAATGCTAATATCAAGTAAAGGATGTTTTGTACTAAAGTTTTACAACACTGTCCATGGAGACAACAGCGCTTGTGCATGCAGAATATGTATGTTGTTATATCAAATACGCAATCGAGTACTACACGCTTCCTTGAGGTATACTTCTCTTGGATTCTAAGTTCTTGGATCTTATACTTGGGGGGGATGGGGTTGTACTATCAAGAAAAATGAAAATTTATCAAGGACCACACTTTGAGTAGCGTACAACTCAATTCCTATTTACTGGAATAGGATCACTAAAATCAAAAGCATCACCAAGATTGCAGAGGATTCGCAGATATATCTTAGCACCTTGCAACCTGATTAGTGCATTTGTTGAAAAGGATTTAGTAGTCGTAGACGTAGAAAACTTAACATTTTATCCAGATTGATCCTTTATAAGAATATTGTATTTGTTTAAATGGGATATCAGCTCTTCCATCTCTCGCATATTTAAATAGTTTCGAAAAGTTAGAGTAAATAGCTGGAGGCAAGCTTGTAGTGTCCACGAAACCCACCCCAAAACTGAAATCAGAAACCATAATTTATTTATGGAACAAACTAAAAAGTTTATTTCAGCTTATTATGTTGATTAAAAATTGTTTCAGCTATTTCAGCGCATTAAAATACTTTGCGAGTTTGCACTTCTTTTGTTCCTTTTCTTGTACTTTATGGACAACCTCCATGATTTAACTACTAATATAGCAATGGTTTCGTTAACAAAAAACTTTTTGTGTGGATTGTAATAAATATACATTAAATACATCTTCTTGCTCAAAATGAGTTCCATTTCGTAAGGAATTTGTGGTTTCAGGACACGTGCTCTGTCGCCTTTCTGCACTAATTTATTATTCATCCTATATCTTTCGTTGCATTGGCATTGTGGCGAAACGGAGGTCACGTCACCCGGCGGCACCTGGACCTGAATCGAGGTGAGATTTGGAGTTATCATGAACCGTCGGATAGGATTTCTGTTGGCCACATACCGCATAAATTACGACGCGGCGTTTAAACGTGCCATGATCCTGGCCCTGGTATCATCGTACATTTCCACATTTTATTTATTCCGACTACCCGTGTATGATCTTTAACTTCATAACATTTTTAGGATTGGGGTTTATGCATAAAAAAGGTTCAGTTTGTTTGCGAATATACGTAGCGTTAGCAAAGCTGGGCCATAAATATATACGGAAGTTTTATTTTGTGAGCGTTGGAATTCCCGGGACTTTTACGTTGTATCCTAAAACTGTAGACGTAGTATTCATATATGGGTAATTCTCTAGGAGAATGTCAAAACTCATGCGTAATTTAAAACGACTAAAATATAATGTTGCGCAGATGTAGTAATACAGTTATCTTGTTAAAAAAGTAATATTGGAAACCTGCTTGTATTTATTATCTAGTACTGTGTTGATGGTAAAATTTAAAATAATAACCGCAATTGTACTGTACGCACATTTCTGTCTACAAGATGATTTAAAGTTTGCTACATTCAAGCAGTACTTACTACAAAATAAATCTGCTTCAAAGATTTGCTTCACTAGTGACAAAGTGCATTTCAGTTACAAATGATCAATTCGTTTTTAGAGTTAAAAATCTTATTCTCCAGATAGTTTTTCCACTTTTGTAGGTCAATGATAACACTGCAATTCGAACAAAGATTAAATCTATTAAAATTCAAGTCTATCTATGCAGACTGCGAGTGAGATAGGCATACAATTGTTGTCGCATAGTAGCATATGTACCTTCATGTGAGGTGAATTCATACGTGCTAGCGTTCAGTCCTTCACACATCTCTCTATAAAGCTTGTTCTGAGTGGTAACGGTCGTTTTAAAATTGGAATATTATACTCTGGAGCGGAAACTGTTTATAATAATAGTAATAATAATAATAATAACAACTCACAATTTAAAAAATATGTATATATAAAAATAGAAGTACATACAATAGAAACTACAAAAATATACTTCCGGATAATAGAAACTTTGGATTAAATAGTCCTTCAAATGCATTTTAAATGTTGCAGGAGAAGCGGAAGATTTAATGTTTAACGGTAACTTGTTAAAAATTTTGCCGCGCATAAACAATGGACTTTTCTCAAACAATGTATTACTACCTTTAACTATTAAAATCCCCAGGATCGGGTTCGTAATTGGCTCTCCTTTCTCTTTACAGACATCAGTCACGATAGCTAAATTTAAAAAACAAAAACCAAAATTTGGGCGCCAGAGGCTGTTTGAAAGGAAAAGGCTCAAACCTGGGCTGATGTCTGTTGTTGCAGGATACAAGAAAACAACAGTTTAAAAACACAGTAACAATTTATTCCAGATAAAAGTCAATTTAGTAACAACAGTCAATATGTAAATGTTAATGTAAATGAATCCAAAAGTTACAACTACCTCTTTCGTACATTTACGCACTGCTGGTCCGCCCGTCCACAACAGGCAGATGGCCCCACCTGAAGGGTTCCAACGTGGGTGGTAGTAAAGGTGTCCTCCTCTATTACGGTCGGTGTCCTCACTTCAGGTGGTCTTCTCTGCTACCTGTTGTAAACAGAAAGAACACAGCAGTATCAAGTCCAAATGGATCACAAAATATAATCAATAAATATTGAGGGCGTAGAAAAAAAATTACTTAAAACTATATCATTAACTATCTACACTGAACAAATTGATTTTAATTTAAATTTTTATAGTGCACTAAATTCTTCAAAATTAACACATGGCCAAGGCTGTATTTTTCGTGAAAATAAAAAGATAAAAAAATTGTACCCAAAAAACTAACTCGAGGATTTGACAAGCAATAACTTAGTTCGTTATGACGGAAAATATTAAATACTTAAAAAGATCAAAATTTATAGGGAAAACGATGCAACAAAATATGCCGCAGCAGCAAAAGCAAAGAGGAAAAAAACGATAGCAGAGAGATATACAAATAAACACCAACCTTTGTCCCTGGCTGAGTCGAAGTCGACCTTGAAATTTGGCAAGTCAAATTGGGAGGCCTTAATTAACACAAACTACCTCTATTACGTATTCTGGACCTGCTTATCCCACGAAAATTGCTGCTATTTTACCTAAAACAGTTTAGAATTTACGGCAGTACAAAGAAAAACGAAAAAATACGTTTTAACCTATCGCAAATAAAGCACGTGTTACATTACCTACACGAGCGAATATCACCAATTCAAACGCAAATAACCACGGTAATATACATATATTAAAATCAGCATAACCAAAGAAAAAGTTACAAATTCAGAAATAAAATTTCTTAAAGAAAGTACCCACCTAATGAAAACCTCTCGGTCAGAAAAATCGACCGTTTTATTCGAAGGTGTCAGCAAGAAGAAGGAAATTTTTAGTTCTTTTCTTCGGCGTAACTAGACGAAGCATACGCCACCTGGATTGCACTGTTATCATTCACTTTAAATATTGAAAAATATACATATACAGTCAGGGTCAAAAGTATAAACACGTCGGAACGATTTTAACACAGAAAAATCGTTACAAATGAAAGTTTATGAGATGGAACACTAATATCGTCGCAATAATGAGTAGTATAATTTTGATTAATGTGGCGGTTATGAACGAACGCATCTCTATTTTTAAATGTAAACAAAGAATACTCGTAAATAAATAATGAAGGAAGCGACAATAAACCATTATTGATAAATATAGGTCTACAAGACTCTCTGCTACTAAGTCGAAATATAATTCGCAATATCCGTTTATGGTAAAATAACTTTACGGTGCAAATTCTGCGGAAATAACTAGAGGTAGTTATTAGTTAGATAGATCTCTCGCTGGATAAGAAATCTAATGTACCACTGAACTAAGATGCAGCAAGCTATTTTTGCTAATACAATCGTACAGTAGAATATAGCGTTCACAGGTTATATATCGACCGCTCGCAGGCGTTCACACGGTATACTGTACCTGCGACACATTTAACAGTAACTAAATCACGTCAGTTTGTGCGCCTAATATCATTGTTAATTATGGCTTCATTTGGTACAAAAAAACTGGCCCCAATCATTCTCAATGTACGTATGATAGCTTAGCGGCGCAATGCTTAAAAATTGAACCAAAATGAGCCAATATTGCTTTCAATATTCAGTACCGGTAGCTCACTAAAGTCAGATTGCCGTCATATGGAACTAGATAGTAGCACCTAATAAAGTTCTCGCCAGAAGTGTGTATGCTAGATAAAGGTGCAAATTCACAATTTTTTTTATAAAAGCGTTCTGCTCATGAAGTACTCATGAAATATTGTTTACATTATCAAGTATTGGCAAATGGCAAATCTTGCTCTCACCAGATATGTGTCTTCTAATAAAGCATGCTACAATTATTGTATGCTTCACTGATCCAAGTACGTCACGGACATTTTCATTGTCTTCCCTATTGCCGTAAGGGAATCAATATACAAGCACTGACGCTTTTTTATATTCTCTCTCTTATACCATTCTTCTCGTAACGAAATTCACACAACTTGTACGCTACATCGCAATATTTAATGTAAAAAATATAAATGAACACACTACTTCACGGTATAAATGTATTATATGTGGTTGTTATATATAATATATATACATATATATGTTGACGCGTGACTGCTCTGGAAATTCTCTATGAGAAAGCTCGTTGTAATACTACAAGGGCTTTCAATAAATACCGAAACCCACGTGACCTCTTTTAGATATGCAACCCATTTAACAGTATGGTAATACATATTTTTTTAAATAAAAATCCTCCAGAAATTTTTATTTACGTATATTGACAATTAAAATTTTACAGGTTAGGTTTATATTGTAAATAATCAGAACTAAGCAACGACTGAACGACACAAACATAGACGTATAAAAACTGTCAAATCAAATATCGACTAGCAACTCAGGTTAGACCCGTTAGATAGCTTAGGGATATTTTTAGTTTTACCAACTTATTATTTACGTCATCTTACGTCAGAGATCACGTGGGTTTCGTTTCTTATTGAAAACCCTTTATATACATTGTAATATGGAAAACTATTATACTAACGATTATTAGTATATATAAAATAAATACTTAGCTTTTTATTTCCAGATAGGTACTTTTTCCACGTTTAGATCATCAATATGCGGCATCACATATGTACCTATATATCCGCGAAAACTGCTTTGTCTAAGCATTCTAAGGGATTACAAGATAACTTTAATTTTGCACGTATTAAGATTCAAAAAATAATAATTTCAAATTGTTACAACTTTTTAACAAATTAAGTGCATAACAAAAAATGAACGAAATGTAATTCCATAAGGAATGAGATTTAGTATAAGCGAAACCAGTTACGGCAATTCCTAGGTACGGCCTCCATTTTGTTGTTGTAAGATTACCAACCTTTCCTGCAAATTGTACACAGCATTCCGTAACATTTCTATTTGGATTCCATTGATTTGCTCTGTAGTATTGTCTTTTAAATTTTGCAGCATTGTTGGTCGTCTTCTAAACACTAAATTTTTAAATAACCCCACAGTCAATAATCCACTGGGTTTAGTTCGGGTGATCTGGGTAGCCATGAATTTGCGAAATGTCTGTTTAACACGTGATCTTGAAAAACGTTGTTTAACAATTCTATGATTGGATTCAGTGCTGCTGTTTAAAAAGACCCAGTTTTCCCTAATGATAGCATTAAAATCATGTGGATTTATTCGACCACCATTTAAGTTCCACTTGTCGCAAATTGCGTCGGTTTCCACCTGAAATGTTCATTTTTCCTCGATTTACAAGTGTTTTAAATGAGACTAAAGTCAACACACCCAGAACTCGTTTGATACTTTATAAAGTTTTGCACAGGTAGGTACTCACTAAAATTAAGTGAGCGACGTATAGATTTTCAAGACTCGTGTTGGCAAACAATTTCAATTAAGTAGATATTGATTTTTCAGGTTTGTCCTTTCACCAGTTACAGCATTTCCCTTTTGATTGATTTGCAGTTTTAATTAGTGGAAATGTTTAAAATCCCCTAATTAATTATCGAGTTTGCATTGTCAACAAAGTTAAGCGACGTTACAAGAAACGGGTTGTATGTAAAAAAGATCAAATATAATTAAAATACGACATTCGGCTAAGAAACAGCGGAATTGTCGAGTTAGTTTGAAAGGTTTCATCTAAAGGAAATGTGCAAATAGAGAATCGAGTGTTATCTTACAACAAATAGCAATTAAAAATATTACTTCGTCTTAGAACGAGTCGTTGGTTTCTACAAATAGAGGTTTGTTGGCGGAAAGAGAAAAAATGATGTTTGTATTATACCACAAAAAAAGGCAATTTCGTGGATTATCCAGAGGTGGTATATTAATATTATTTTCAGTTCGTCGTAGTCTCTCTCAATGTTATTAATAATGTATAGTGGGTTATACGCAATGATTTTGCGAAAAAAAACAATATGCAGCGACATAGAATCGAGTTTATTTTTTGCAAATACACAAGATTTAAAAACTCTCCTTGCGAAATAATTCCTGATTTGTAATGCTCGCAAACTAATTTATGGAATGAATCATTTTTCATTCTGATTTTATAAATTATATCGGAATCGATTGCTTTTAATCAATTTTAATCAATGCTACTGCGACAAAGAGGTTAACTAGTTTGTAGAATTCAATCCCACTACTTTTGAATACGTTCCTAAAAACTATGTCGACTACTTAATTAAGGAACCCAGCCGCAGCCAATCAGGAAAACGTTTTCTTTTTTGTTACGTGAACGGATCGAAAACGCAGTGAACCTTAATTCCTGTCGTTACTCCTAATCCGCTAGCGTAGATAGAAAAGTTTTGGTAAATGTTCCTGCTCTTTATCGGAGAAAATCGAGCTAAATACATTTACGCGAACATCTAGGAGGATGTTTGTAATATACCTACATAGATGACAGTTTAGAGAAATTGTTCTGGAGAAGTTATTTAAGTTAAGGTGAATTGAAGATAAAACATATCAGAACTCAAATCATTTAGATTGAAGTT